>JBBMEF010000018.1:5661272-5681949 GCA_037832685.1 Sicyos baderoa | reverse complement strand
TGTTATCTCTGGCCAGGGAGGCATATATGATTGAATTGACTTGAACAGGTTGCTGGAAACAGGGACAGGTTTTAATTTCGTTATGTATGTTTATAAAGTATTTAAATTTTATCGAGCTTGCTGATTTCCAATGTTGCATTTATGTTTCCGCACTTTTAAGTCATGCATGAGTAAACACCTAGGTTTAGGACCATATTTCGGGTCGGGTCTTTACACATGCTTTCTCCTTTCACCACGAAGTTTGATTCGGCGTTGGAAAAGAAGGGAATGATTATAGAAGACAAAGAAAATACTATTTTTCATAATCATCCTAATTTCCAATTTTTTTCTCGCTTTAATTTTAATATAAAATGTTTAGGTTGTTGTCTTAGATGAGTTATATTTTGAACATTTTTTATATTCTAAACTTTGTTATGTTCGAGCTTATGAACTTTGAATTTTATTTTGAACAATATGTAGTTTCGTTATTTCATTAAAAGAATGATAGTTTTGTTAATTGCATACGTATTAGAGATGTCCATTTTCCTCGTGGGGCCGGGGACCCGCCCCGAACGGGGCGTTGAATGGGGGAGTGAGTGGGGATGAAAAATCCCCGCAACGTAAATGGGGATGGGAACAAGGAATGCATTCACCATCCACATTCCCCCGATCCCCGCCATGTTTACATTTTATTTTTATTTTTTAATTTTTAAAAATAATTTCCCCCTCTTTTTACTACTTTAATCTTTAGTTATAGTATTTTGTTTATAGAAATATTTATTCAAATGCATATTCTTTACAATTATTAGTTATCGAATTGAAATTAATGTATATTTTCTATAAAAAATCTAACTATTTGAAAATATTATTAAGAAATACTTATAAAAATTAAGATTAGTAAAGGAAAAAATAAAAATAAAACGGTGAATTTTTCACCGCGGGAACCCGATCCCCGCCAGTTTCCCACGGTGAATCCCCGTCCCTATCCCCGCGAAAAAAAATGGTGAATTTTGCGAGGATGAAGAATAATTTTGGTGGCGAGGATGGGGATGGGGAGGGCATTACCCGGCCCCGCCCCGCCCTGTGGACATCTCTAATACATATGCTATTGAACGTTCAATTTCGTTGCTTGTAATCAGAACACGTTTGATAACCACACAGTACTAAAATAACTTGGTATATACGGTACAACCATAATATATCTTATACCATACATACTGTATATTAAAATTTTGTGTTTTTAAATTTTTTTTAATTTGCAGTTATGGATACTTGTATGTGATTTAATATGTTTGTGATAACGAACAAGTAATTTTGAATGTATAATATTGTATGGTAAAACATTGGGAAATAACATACGGAAAAATTGTGAATTGATGGAGACTCGTACTGTTGGAACAACGTAAACACACAAAATTACTATTCAAACTGGGATCAGTGGTAAATAAAAAAGATCCCATAGGTTACAAAATTGAAACTGAAAAGTGTTCGATATAAAAAAAATTGTAATGTAAAACTATCATTGAATGAATGTGTTCCTCAATATTTATGCGACGCCCTTCAGCTACTTCATAATTATGGTACATGTCATTTTCATCCCACTAACCACTACGTGCAATATGGATTAGGATGCTTGTTGAACCTAGAAGGAAAAGTTGTATAGTTTACAAAAATGTTCAAACTGTATTGTCCTATATTATAAGTATACACATGTATAAACAACAACGTATTGCAAAATAGAAATGTAATGAATAGTAATATGAGTACAAAAAATGTATTAGACATGAATAGAATGAATAATAAACCATAAATATACCGTGTAAGTTATATAGTATGTAGAATGAAATAATGAAACATATATAATTTGTATAGTTTATACAGTGATATAACAGTACATAACAAACTACAGTATTAATAATATTATACAATCTGAAACCATAAATAATACTGTAAAACATATGACAAAATAAGATGAATTTGATATGAAAAGAATGCACATTAATGATGATAGGTTTAGTAGTATTGGAAAAATGAAAAGAATAAAGAAATAAAGACATACCATACAATAACATCTGAGACATGTCGGATCGAAAGTATAGGAAAATGACGCAATGAAAGGATTAAATAAAGCTACTATCTAAACGAAAGATTCAATATTTGCGATGTAACAAAACTACAGTCCGATGGAAAAATAGTGATCGGTATAAGACAAAATTCAGAATGCCAAAAATTTTTTATCTTCCGTTTTTTTCTAGAAGTACAGGGGTGAGAGAGGTGTGGGATGGGTAGGGAAGAAGATAATATTTTATTATTATTATTATTTTGCAACCTCGTCAATTCATAACTATGCTTAAGTTTTATTTTTGACCCAATAACTATTTTTTAACATTTGAGGGACTAAATTTAAACATTTAAAAGTTGAAAAACTAAAATAAAACAAAAATAATAATTAAGAGACTAAAATTGAACTTTTGAAAGTTTAAAGATAAAAAAAAAAAAAAAAAAAAACTTACGTAAGGGACCAAAATGGTAATTTACCCATAATAATAATAATAACATTGTACTTCGGCAAATTTTCAATTTTTGAAGAGAGAAAATTTACATCAGAGCTGATATTACATCTTGAAAAATCTAAGAAATTAGTCTCTAAGAAATTGAAAGTTGGAAGTTCTTATATCTCACGGTTGTTGTACTCAAAATACATACATAATATATATGAGGCAACGAGGTAGAATGACAAAATTCAAAAGACATTTAAAAGCCAAATTTAAAACAAAAAATATATTATATAATAGCATAGGCAGCATAGGCAGGTATCAACACAAAAAGCAAGTAATCCAAAAAAGAAGAAAGGAAAATCATAAACCTCAGGTTCTCTAAGTTAGATACACATCAGTCCAAATCGAAGTTCAAGAAAAATAAATAAGAGCCGAGTAGAAACAACTCCGTCCAATCCACAAGAACACACATTTTCCAATTAAAATTCATAAACAACACACATGGAAGTTCTACACCCCAAAATCAATATCTCCTCCTTGGGCTCCTCGAACGTCGTTCCCGAGCCGGCCTGCGATTAAATTAGAAAAGATATATGGTTTACGAATGTCCTATTAAATTTATAATGGTGCAAATCTTGAATGGGATCTAGCAGAAGCATACCTTGTGTTCTTCCTTCTGATGGGTCCTTGGCTGAATGCCCAATCAACATTGATAATTTGAGTCAGAAGTTCAGCTCCATCCATCGCTGATATTGCTTTTTCTGCTTCCTCAAAACTCTCATATTCGATCAACGCATATCCCTTCCCAAAACCAAGATTTAAAAAAAAAACATCATCAGTTCGGTATAGTTGAAACTGTATAACAGATGAGATAATGTAAACCCAAATGGCAGTCTTCATCAATCAACTCAAGATATAATAATAGAACTTGAAATATCTATTTATTTTTTTTATATCCGTGACTGTCCGGGTCATATCTATTTACAGCTCCTATCGGACTTCTGTCAAATAGTAGCCTAGATCCTCAAAGTGTAATGCTCAGGTTTCTCCACCAAAATAGCTATGGAAAGCAGACTATTGTTGATATGCATTCTGTGTTGTACTTGTAATTTACTTTGTAATAATCTAAATTCCAAAGTTTAATGCCCATATTTCTTCAAAAAACAACTATGTCAAAGTAAATTATTGTAATATACAGAACGTTTCATACACAAACGAAGAAGAACTTCCAGTGAAAGCTGCTTGGCACTGGAGGAAGATAGATTTTTTTTTTTGATAGGAAACAGACTGGAGGAAGATAGATGATGGTGGCATACACAACTTACATCGTTGAAAGATGGAGAAACCTCTGGAAGATGTCGGAGGAAGGCTAGCCAATGAGCATCAAGCTTCATGGAGGAAACCATCGTCCCAGTTTGCAAAATCTCAGGGAAGAAAAAAAGTTCTTTGTCGTTGTTGAAGGTCTCTAGTGCTCGGTGTGACTAGAGTCGTGTGAGACCTCCATTATCGAAAACTTATGCTAGAAAGAATAAGGAGGAGTTCGTGCAAGAAGAGGTGTCCCCACCAATCATCCATACATATACAAGAAGGGGTAAAAAAGGTAATGACCAAGGGCAGGCATCAGGTAGTGGAGCAGGCCGTTAGCTGTTATGATGACGTGGCTAGGGCGAGCATTTTGTGGAATATAAATAGAAGATGTTGCTTGTTGAAGAAGGTGTGAAGAAATCTGGAAGCTGAAAGGAAGCGGCTAAGGAGGAGAGTCACCGGTGCTCTAGAATTCACCGGGAAGTTATCTTGTTCTAATGTTATTTGTATTTCCTTTATCTTGTTCTATTTTGTTGGTTGATCGACTCTATAAACTTTGTTGGGATTTGCTTATCAATATTACTAGCCTATTTCTGTCTGTTTGGTATCTATTTCTGGTGTTGGTTTATACTCTGCTGCAGGGAGGTGTTAGATACCTTACATATTGGTATCACAACACGTCGTCATCCTGGAAAAAAATAGAAGTATGACACAGAAGAAATTAGAAGAAAGGATAGAGGGTAGTGAGAAAGCAGTGGAAGAAATGAAGGAGAATCCGAGGGTTATCAGCAAGAGCCTTGAGAAGATTTCAGTGGGTATGGAAGAAAATCAGAAGGCTATTTCTCGACTGTGTGTGGAAGTAGCAAGTGATAAGTCTAAGCTCTTATCGATCATATGATTCATATCAGATGGTTCCAGCCAGAAGCAGAAGAGAAAAGAGGGCGGAACGGATGCTATTCTGAGCTCTAGTGATGTAGGAGAAGAGACCGGAGAAGAGAGGGAACAGAGTCTAGGGGAGAAGAGGCAGCTAAAGAAGTTGGAGATGCCTGTGTTTGTCGGCATTGATCTAGACTCCTGGATTTTCAGGGCCGAACGATATTTCGAACTTCACCAACTGTCGGAGAAAGAAACATTGAATGTGTCTGTGATGAGTTTTGAGAAAGATGATTGCGATTGGTTCCGGTGGGCGAGCAACAGGTATGAAATCAAAACTTGGAGCGAGTTGAAGAAGAGATTGTATATTCGGTTCCGTCCCACGCAAGAAGGAACACTGTGTGCCCAATTTCTGGCCATTAAGCAAGAAGGTACTCTAGCCGAGTACATTCACCTATTTGAAGTTCTCTCTGCGCCGTTGCCAAATTTGGAAGAAGAAGTTTTAGAGAGTGCGTTCCTTAATGGGTTGCTGGCCCTGTTAAAAGGAAAAGTGATAAGCCGAAAGCCAAAAGGGCTAGAAGAGATCATGGAGCCGGCCCAGCTGATCGAGGATAAAAATATCGCCAAAGAATCGTGGAATGCGATAAGCAAGGCCCAGAAAGGGGTAATGGGCAATTTCCAGAAAACAGGGTATATGGCCAAGAACCCAAGCCCAAGGACGGGAGAGGGATTTCCAATGAAAACGATAATGATTCCGTATAGAGGGAGCATTGTTCGTAGGGAAGCGGTACAAAAACGACTGCCAGACGCAGAGTACCAGTTGAAGAGAGAGAAGGGACTATGCTATAAATGTGATGAGTTTTGTTGGCCATAAATGCAATCAAAACTTGGAGCGAGTTGAAGAGGAGACTGTATATTCGGTTTCGTCCCACGCAAGAAGGAACACTGTGTGCCCAATTTTTGGCCATTAAGCAAGAAGGTACTCTAGCCGAGTACATTCACCTATTTGAAGTTCTCTCTGCGCCGTTGCCAAATTTGGAAGAAGAAGTTTTAGAGAGTGCGTTCCTTAATGGGTTGCTGGCCCTGTTAAAAGGAAAAGTGATAAGCCGAAAGCCAAAAGGGCTAGAAGAGATCATGGAGCCGGCCCAGCTGATCGAGGATAAAAATATCGCCAAAGAATCGTGGAATGCGATAAGCAAGGCCCAGAAAGGGGTAATGGGCAATTTCCAGAAAACAGGGTATATGGCCAAGAACCCAAGCCCAAGGACGGGAGAGGGATTTCCAATGAAAACGATAATGATTCCGTATAGAGGGAGCATTGTTCGTAGGGAAGCGGTACAAAAACGACTGCCAGACGCAGAGTACCAGTTGAAGAGAGAGAAGGGACTATGCTATAAATGTGATGAGTTTTGTTGGCCATAAATGCAAGAGTAAAGAAAGCAGAGAACTCTGAGTTCTAGCAGTTATTGAAGGAGCAGAGGTTGAGGTAGAGGGACCTGAGTGGGAAGAAGATACAACCGAACAGGTGGAGGAAGAGCTCGTCGAAAACGCAGAGTTAGCTATCCGCACAGTCATCGGTTTCTCAACTCCGGGAACCATGAAATTGAAAGGCATGCTGCGTGATCGAGTGGTGACCATTATTATAGACTGTGGCGCAACACATAATTTCATAAACCAATAGGTTATGGAGGAGATGAAACTACCATGTTCAGAAACTTCGAACTATGGGGTTGTGATGGGAACCAGAATGGCGGTGAAGGGAAAAGGGATATGCAAAGCAGTTCCATTGGAGCTACAGAAGCTACAGATCGTGGAAGATTTCCTACCTCTAGACTTGGGAGGAGTGGACGTGATCCTATGAATGCAGTGGTTGCGCAAAACGGGGTTCATGAAAATAGACTGGAAGAACTTGTTAATGACATTCGACTCTGAGCAAGGGACAATAGTGTTGAAGGGTGATCCGGCTTTGACCAAGGTTGAAGTGTCCTTGAAGGTGCTGACAAAATCCTTGTCTGATGAGGACCAAGGTTATCTAGTGGAGGTCCTGGAATTGACAAGTGAAGAAGAACCAGAATAGGAGACTCAGACACCAAAGGAGAAACTGATCATTCCTCCTAGCACGCAAGAGATAATCAACCACTATGAGAGTGTGTTCGATTTACCCTAGGGCCTACCCCCGAGAAGAGCTGTGGACCACCCCATCCTTCTTAAGGATGAGTCGAAAGTAGTGCAAGTGAGGCCATATAAATACGCACATGCTCAGAAAACACAAGATGATTGACGACATGCTAACCTCGGGCATCATACGTCCTTGCCATAGCCCTTTCTCAAGTCCGGTCTTGCTGGTGAGGAAGAAGGATGGAGGATGGAGGTTTTGCGTGGATTATAGAGCTCTGAACAAGGAAACAATCTCGAGCAAATTTCCAATACCAGTGATAGAGGAGCTGCTAGATGAGCTGCACGGGGCCAAGGTATTCTCTAAACTCGATTTAAAGTCGGGTTACCATCAGATTAGGATGAAAGAAGAAGATGTGGGAAAGACTGCTTTTCGCACCCACCAGGGCCAGTATGAATTTCTAGTCATGCCCTTTGGATTGACTAATGCACCGACCACATTCCAGAGCTTGATGAATCAGGTTTTTCGTTTCTATCTTCGTAAATTTGTTCTTGTCTTCTTCAATGACATATTAATTTACAGCCCTGACTTGGAGACACATGAGCAACACTTATAGGCAGTTTTCAGCACCATGAGGGAGCACATGTTATTCGCACACAAGAAAAAGTGTGTGTTTGCTCAACCCAGATGTGAGTATTTGGGTCATTGGGTATCTGGAAAAGGAGTAGAAGCTGATCCTAGCAAGGTAAGTGTTATGGTGCAGTGGCCGACACCTAAGAACCTGAAAGCTTTGAGAGGGTTCCTAGGACTGACAGGGTATTATAGAAGATTCGTAGAGAATTATGGGTCTTTGGCGGCTCCACTAACTGATCTATTGAGGAAAGATGCGTTTCAGTGGAATGACAATACTGAGCAGGCTTTTCAGGGATTGAAGAAAGCCATGGAGACACTTCCAGTATTGGCCCTACCTGATTTTTCGTTGCCATTCGTGGTGGAAACAGATGCATCGGGCACAAGATTAGGGGCGGTTCTATCACATAATAAACGTCCCATTGCCTTCTTTAGTCAGAGACTATCTCAGGGTGCTAGAGGTAAATCCATCTATGAACGGGAACTTATGGCGATCGTGCTGGCAGTGCAAAAATAGAGACATTACTTGTTGGGAAACAAATTCCTCATAAGGACAGATAAGCGAGCTTTGCGCTATTTGACTGAACAAACAGAGATTCAACCAGATTGTCAAAGGTGGGTCTCGAAACTGCTAGGGTATGACTTCGAAATTGAATATCGACCAGGCTTGGAGAACAAGGCAGTTGATGCCTTATCACGGTTACCACCAGTGATTGAACTGTCACACCTATCAGTTCCGAAACTTCTAGATGTAGATCTGATTCACAAAGAAGTTTGTGAGGATGTGGGCCTTAGAAAAATTAAAGATGAATTAGAAGTGGATCCGGTTAGCCACCCGAAATTTTTGGTCTCTCATGGGAAGCTTTTGTACAAGGGCCGAATGGTAGTCTCTAGCTCCTCTTCCCTACTTCCCACGATATTGCATACGTATTATGACTGTATGATGGGAGGGCATTCAGGATTCGTGCATACCTACAAGAGACTAACCGGAGAACTGTTCTGGAAGGGAATGAAGGCGGACGTACAGAAGTACGTGGCGGAGCGAAGTTTGCCAAAGGAATAAGAGAGAGGCAAAGTCCCCAGCAGGGTTGTTACAATCTCTTGAGATTCCAGAAAAAATATGGGAAGACATATCGATGGATTTTGTAGAGGGCTTGCCTAGATCCCAAGGAAAGAATTCGATCCTAGTGGTGGTGGATAGATTGAGCAAATATGCACATTTTATCTTGCTTAGTCACCCCTACACGACTAAAGAAGTGGCAGATGTTTTCATTAAGGAAGTGGTGAGGCTCCACGGATTCCCTAAATCTATCGTCTCGGATCGCGATAAAATCTTCATTAGTCACTTTTGGACTGAACTTTTTAAGTGCCAAGGGACATTGCTCAAACGCAGCTCGGCTTTCCACCCACAAACGGATGGACAAACAAAAAGGGTGAATAGTTGCTTGGAGGTCTATTTGAGATGCTTTTGTAGTGAACATCCTACAAAATGGGCCAAATGGATGTCATGGGCGAAATATTGGTACAATACCAACTTTCACATTTCCATTAAAACTACACCTTTCCAAATTGTTTATGGTAGAGCTCTGTCTCCTCTGTTGTCCTATGGAGAACATAAGACGTCGAATGACACCTTAGAGCAGCAATTGGCTGAAAGAGATTTGGCGTTGGTAGCTTTAAAAGAGCGGTTGCACCTAGCGCAAGAACGGATGAAATGCTACGCAGACAAGAATAGAAGGGAAGTTAAGTACACGGAAGGGGAGATGGTGTACCTCAAGCTGAGACCCTACAAGCAGAGATCCCTAGCTAAGCGAAGATGCGAGAAATTAGCCCCGCGCTTTTTTGGCCCTTTTGAAACCAGTGAATGTATTGGTTCTGTGGCATATCAGCTGATCTTGCCGAAACAATCGACAATCCATGATGTGTTCCATGCGTCGCAACTCAAGAAATGTCTGGGCCCCTCGCAAAAAGTCCATCATGATTTCCCGATCCTCTCCAAGGAATTTGAATGGATCGCAGATCCGGAAGAAATGTTGGGTCTACGATGGAATAGAGGCATGGGAGTAGAGGAGTGGTTAGTGAAATGGAAGGGACAGACGGAAGAAGAAGCCACATGGGAGTCGGTCCAATTTATGCAATTACAATTCCCTGAATTCCACCTTGCTAATGTGAGACCTCCATTATCCAAAACTTATGCTAGAAAGAATAAGGAGGAGTTCGTGCAAGAAGAGGTGTCCCCACCAATCATCCATACATATACAAGAAGGGGTAAAAAAGGTAATGACCAAGGGCAGGCATCAGGTAGTGGAGCAGGCCGTTAGCTGTTATGATGACGTGGCTAGGGCGAGCATTTTGTGGAATATAAATAGAAGATGTTGCTTGTTGAAGAAGGTGTGAAGAAATCTAGAAGATGAAAGGAAGCGGCTAAGGAGGAGAGTCACCGGTGCTCTAGAATTCACTGGGAAGTTATCTTGTTCTTATGTTATTTGTATTTCCTTTATCTTGTTTTATTTTGTTGGTTGATCGACTCTATTAACCACTCTTGGGATTTGCTTATCAATATTACTAGCCTATTTCTGTCTGTTTGGTATCTATTTCTGGTGTTGGTTTATACTTTGCTGCAGGGAGGTGTTAGATACCTTACATTATCATACAAACTGGAGTGAAGTTATAGGAGCACCAACCTCATATTCTTAAATACAGACATACATACATAAAGATATAGATATTTAATACGCTCTACACGTGGAGAACGACTTCAAGCATTACTACGATGATCAACTGAATTTTTTAAGGCAGGTCATATTGTAACGAGAAATCATAAAGTACTGTCCAGATTTCAGAATGAATGTTCAATTTTTACAATTTTTACAGTAACTGGAAGATGTATGCTCTTTGAAAGTTTTTATTTTAGAACTTGGTTTCTTCTCTTTCTCCAAATTTGATTGACTCACTTTGCAGCCAAGTGTAGAAGCTATTACATTTGGTTTATCAAATAAAACTTATGCTCAGGTAGCCAAAATTTCTATATTGAGATTAGTTATCACCCAAAGGCCTTAAACATAGAGTAGAAACTCATTTGGGAGGGTAATAGGGAGGGTAAGTCAAAGAGTAGCATAGGCAGGGGAAAGATGAGAATGCAGCATGAAACTAACTACATACACATTAATTCCAGAAGTAATTCTTGGGTCATAGAGAGTTACTATACTTACAGTGCAAATTTGCAAGTATTCGCAACAGAGTTAACAACAAATAGTTACTAGTCTGCTCATCGGGTGGAGAATTTCCATTAACAGCGTTATCTGGATTAATTTTTCTTCTTCGCTTATTATGGCCAGCCAAACGCCTACGACAACTTCGTTTCCCTTCATCAAACTCTTGAAGAACATGGAACCTGCCAACAGATTACAAAGTAGCATTACAACAGAAATTTTACTACAGCAGTCACATGTCATTAGGAATCAGCAATGCCAGAAACTTCAAATAGACAATTTCAAGCATAGGGATTAACCATGAAGTTATACTTATAGCCTATAGGTACTGATACAAAATAGATCATTTCAGTAATCACTTTGCAAGGTATACTCCAAAAAGAAAGTAGCAAATAGCAATTAACAACCATGATATGACTGGAACATATGGACAGCATGAATTTATGATATTGGTTCATAACTGATTAAAAGAAGCTCACCTGCTACATTGTTGGCAGAATCGCTGCAAAACATTTGCAACAAGGGCATTACTCGCCTTAGAATGTGTTTCGCAGACTTTATGTCGCCGGTGATAATCTTTAGCATTGCTCAGATCTGCTCCACAGTCCTCCACTTGGCAAACGGCCCGATTCGAATTCCCCCCAGTCAATTTAGTCTTCTTCCCACTAGTTCCTTCCCAATTCCCTGCTGCTTCCCTCTCAACAATCTGAGAACCATTTCCACCAACCTTCAAACTCAAAGCACGAGCTTCATCATTAAGATTCTCATCTTCAACAACAGTAACCCTCCTCCTCTTCTCCACCTCCCTTTTCCCTTTCTCAATCCCCATATTAGCTTCCTCGGAGCACGACGAGGAACTGTTCGACGAGCCTCCTCCGGTGAGGGGAATCCCAGAGACGATTGGAAAAAGCTGCCTGCTCAAATGATCAGATTCCATAGTATTCAAAGGCCGAGCAATAAAGAGATCTCCATCCCATTTCCAATCATTCAAATCCCATTCAAAACTCCTCTTGCCAACAGCAGCCCTCAAGTCCATAGATCCCATACCATACAATTGACAAGCTTCACCTCCATATCCAGCCTCCATTGGAGTAAGAAGATCCAAGAATTCAACTCAAACAATCAAGCCCAAAAACGGTAACAGAATCCCAGAAACAGATCGAATCCCAAAACCCCTA
Organism: Sicyos baderoa; assembly: GCA_037832685.1. NCBI lineage: Eukaryota > Viridiplantae > Streptophyta > Magnoliopsida > Cucurbitales > Cucurbitaceae > Sicyos > Sicyos baderoa. Next base: position 5,670,158 of record JBBMEF010000018.1, on the reverse strand, counting down.
AACCAAAACAGGAAAATTAAATCCCTAACGTGTTGTAATGAGCTTCAGTCCAGCCCCAAAAGTGCAAAACAAAGAAACCGACACATCCAGAGTTGCAATTAAGAGCAACCCACAAACCCATAACAGGAATTGGCGCCAAATCATGAAAACCCAGCGAGCTGAAGGGCTCGAGGAGGCAAAAAGGGAGGAACCCAGTTGGAGATGGACTGAATTAAGAAGACCCAGAAGGCGAGAAATGAGAAAGAAGGGGAAATTAAGGGGAAATTGAAGGAGAGAGAGTGAATACCAAGAAGATCAACGGCCGGGCCGGAAATCCGCCGGAGAGATTGGGGAGGGAATCGGAAGGTGAAGAGCGATGGCGATGAAGAAATCAGAAATGAATGAATGGAAAAGCGTGTGGGCTTTGATTCGTATTGGGTGTTGGGAGTGGGAGTAGTGATGGTAAAGGTTTGGTAATTGTAAGGAAGGAACCACACCCATCAAATTCACAAACACACACAAAATTCATTTTTTCTTACAATTCACCATATTCAATTTTTCACATTCTAATACTATCGCTTCAACAATACTTATTAATATCAATAATTAAGTTATTGTATCGATTCAAGTAATTTTACACATGCTTGAATTTGACCGAATGTTTTAATCTCTAATATACATTTGTAAAACTAAGAACATAAGCACATCAACGAGGATTCATTATAAATACATAAATCAAATAAATGTGCTAACTTCTTATTAGTTACATAAAGAGAAGAAATTCCAATTCTAGCATTTTATTGTAAGGTTCAATTTAACAAATGAATATGTTAATTTGTTAAAAATATATAAGATTAATCAAATTTTAAAAATAATTATCGTACAACTACTTTCAACCCTCCAACCTTTCATATCAAATTTTTCTCCAAACAAAACTTGTTTACTATTCAATTTCAAAACAATATTTTCTTTTCCTTAGAATTCCTTCCAAGAAGGTTTTTTAGTGGCATCTCCTATCAAGTACAAACAACTTTAATCATACAAAATTTTCGTGGAATCATTCATTCAAAAAACACATTCAAACTAGAGATCGCACTTAACATTCTCAAACTGGAACATGGCATAGGAAGGGTAAACATGTAATTTAACCAAATCTATGTTTAGAAAACTATTGGTAGTACAAAAATGAGTGAGAGGTCCAAAATATATATATATATATATATATATTTTGCAGTGGAGGAAGGGAGAGTACAATATACAGAGGAGAGAAGCCAAATGGTGGGCCCCAGTGCTCCAACACCGCGTGTCTCTCGCTCTCACCCTGCCTAAAAAAGATGCCCTTTGCCTTACACATCCTTTTTTTTTCTTTTTTTCTATATTATTCATCCATTTTCATTAAACAATTTCCTTCAAATTTTAATTTAATATAGTATTTCTTTTTAAGTACAAAGTAGGGTGGAAATCACAAATCTTAATTGAACGACTCTCACATAAAAAAAAAAAGTAAATATTAATATTTATGATTGAATGTATGACTGTGGTACAAATAAAAAGTAAATATCAAAATGGGATTTAGTCTATATAATTTAATAAAATCAAACAAATGATCATTGTACTCGGATGATTATTAAGTTGATTGATGTTAACTAGGTTTTATCAAAGTAATATAAATTAAATTTTAGTTTTAAAATTATTAAATAGTGTGAATATTTATCTAAAAATAATTAATGATGAAACCAGTGATCTACTTATTTTATAAATATTTAAATAATTATCAACTTTTTTAATGTAGGATAATAATAAGATCATTATACAATCTTATAAATTAAATTTATATGGATTTTATAAGTGTGTAAACATGAATGAGAGTTTTGTTAATTAAACATTAAAGGTAGATGAATTTTAATTTAGTTCCTACATCATATCCTATAATCTTCATTTTTATTAGCAATAAAATTGATCGATAACGTGATTAGTTATTTGATTTGGTGTTATTTATTTCATTTTGTTTATATTAAAAAATAAAAAGTAACAAAATTGAAAACTTATATCAAAAGAGATAATGACACAATAATTTAAAAATCGGTATTTAACTCTTCAATTTTTACTAAAAGAATTGAGAGCTAATGGCAAAAAGATAATATTTTTTTAAGAAAATCCCTATTGTGTTTGCGTTGCTTCTAGGGGAGGGAGGGGTTGTTATCCTCTGCTTCGCGCATATTTATTTCAGTTTATTATATTAATTTTAATCTTTGTTTTCTAAGGCCTACACTTGATGTGATGTGCTGCTACCCCATGGGCGTTGTCCCCTAATCTTATATTACCCTATTCATTTTGTTATATCACAAATTTTAGGTCTCTAAATTTTGAAGTTTCTAATTAGTGAAATTTTTGACAAGAAATTAAAGTAGCCCAATTTTTTGATAAGGATGACAACCCTACCCGAATCTCCATATTGATGTGATATTGTCCACTGTGAGTCTAGACCCTTTATGGCTTTGTTTTTGGGTTTCCCCCAAAATGTCTCACACCAATGGAGATGGTTGTCATCACTTATATACTCGTGATCTTCCCCTTTTCTAACCAATGTAGGATACTTTGTTTGCATCCCAACAATCCTCCCCTCAAACAAAGTTTCCATCGAGCATCTCTGTGGGTTCAACTTCTGATTCGGCACCCGAGGATTCAATCCTCCCCTCGAACAAAGATCGAGTCTTCCCTTTAATAGTCAATTCGTCTAGATGAAGATAGATCGGATTTCCGCAACGACTATTATATCTTATTCTCTTGAAAGTACACCGCCAGTCTGGTAAAGCTACCACAAATTTTTGTCTTCAAGTTTCCACCGAGCATCTCTGTGGGCTCAACTTCTGATTCGGCACCCGATGATTCAATCCTCCCCTCGAACAAAGATCGAGCCTTCCCTTTAATAGTCAATCCGTCTAGATGAAGATAGATCGAATTTCCGCAACGACTATTATATCCTCTTCTCTTGAAAGTACACCGCCAGTCTGGTAAAGCTACCACAAATTTTTGTCTTCAAGTTTCCACCGAGCATCTCTGTGGGCTCAACTTCTGATTCGGCACCCGATGATTCAATCCTCCCCTCGAACAAAGATCGAGCCTTCCCTTTAATAGTCAATCCGTCTAGATGAAGATAGATCGAATTTCCGCAACGACTATTATATCCTCTTCTCTTGAAAGTACACCGCCAGTCTGGTAAAGCTACCACAAATTTTTGTCTTCGGGCTCCAACGTCTTTATTCTACATCGGGGTGATTTCTCGACATGGTTATGTTTGGGGCACGGCTCTGATACCAATTGATAAGGATGACAACCCTACCCGAATCTCCACATTATTGTGATATTGTCCACTTTGGACCTAGACCCTCATAGCTTTGTTTTTGGGCTCCCCCAAAAGGCCTCATACCAATGGAGATGGTTGTCATCACTTATATACCCATGATCTTCCCATTTTCTAACCAATGTGGGATACTTTGTTTGCATCCCCAACATTTTTAACTTTTGTTGATGTATTTAATAGACATTTCAAATCATGACTTATTAAACTTTCATTTTCTAAGAATAGTCCATTGTGTCCAAAATTAACCATGCACAAAATTACAAGTTTGAGTTCAAACCACATTCAACAATCTTTTGATACTTTTTGAAATTCAAGACAGTGATATAAATTTGAAAGTTTATATATTAAACTTGTAATTAACTTGGTCTCCAATTATATTTGATAAATTTTGGACTCTAAAAAATATTTTATTGATTCAGGAACTCTCTTGTAATGTGTTTAAAATGAATTTTTAACTTTTAATTTTAGTTAGTATGTTGTTGGACTTCAAAATTTTGGATTTAATATATATATAAAAGATCGAAAATTTTACATAGTGATACTTAAAAAATAGGTTTTCCGTAAGAACCCTAGGGAGGAGGTTTTAGTTAAAAATAATGGTAAAGACCAATAATATTAAAATTAACCACAATTAAAACAATTCAAAAAGTTAGAGATGGGATGAGATGGGATGAGATGGGATAGGATGGGATAGGATGAGATGAGATAGAATTAATGTATGTCCAATGATCAAGAGATCATGAGTTCAAAAAAAAAAAAAGTTGAGAGATGGGATGGGATGGAATTTAAACTTCAAATTACTTTTTCTTAGCTTTTTTTAATACTCATGAATCTTATGTTTCATATATTCTTTCTTTGGCCTTTTTATTACATGTCTCTATTCCTTTTATTAACGTTCATAGATGTCTATGTCATGTTCCGAAATAACATAAGTCAAATTTACTCCATAATATGCAGTGGGTGAATCACGGACACACAATTTAATTAAATGATAAATAAAAGAAAATGATGACGTGATAGTACTTCATTCTGACTTAACGAATGGTGTGTGATTCTTAGAGGCTGTACAAGTATATACAGTCTTTGTTGTAGCAAGTTTTAATGCAAGTAAAAGTTATTTTCACATGGATTAATTAATTATTAATATTATGCTTAAACAAAATTAAGAGAGTCAAAGTAACTGAACAACTATTGTTGTTGTTGATATTTATGTTAGCCGAAACTTTAATCAAATAATCAAATCTTAATAATGAAACTTTACAAAGTACATTAAATAGTTTAACAAATTATTATTCGACTATCATTGACAGAATTTTCGGCAAAACTTTTGGTTTTTGTGAATGGGAAAATTCCAAAATTTTAAAAGTGCTTTTGTTTAATGAGAAGGGGAAAAAACATCTCACTTGGCCAAAGAAAACAAAAAAGAATAAAAACATCGCACTTTAAAAGAACATTTCAAATAAATAGCACTTTATTTGATCAAATTATGAAAATTAACACAACAAAGTGTTTTAAAGGCTTTTATTTAGCATGATTAAAAAAAACTTTTGTTATCACGGATTTATGACGCAATGATTTTACTATTTAGTTGTAAATCAGTTCAACATCAGCATCACGAGTTCAAACTCTAAAAAAATCGGTATTTATGATCCCTCTCCTTAAATTTGTACGTAATAAAAAAAACTTTTGTTTAGCACATGTTTAATGCTTTGTATCAAAAAAAAAAAAAACTCAATGCTCGAGCATAAATAAATTATCATAATTTGTAATATTAACCGGTCTATTTATTTTGTTTTTTTCTAATTATAAATTGAACCAGTCTACTTTCATTTGATAACGGATATTATGCCTTTTCTTTAATTAAAGTAATCATCAAACTCTTGTTTAAATAGACAAATTCATATTCAAATTTTCTATTTATAACTTTTCATTTTGTTCGATTTTATCCTTTATTTTGATCGGTTCATGAAAGATCAAAATTACAAATTTATTTATACTTAGGAATTCCATTTCAAAATAATATTTCAAACTAATCCGTAGAAGATTAAGGGCATGTTTGCCTCATGGACAAACGGTGGAGTTGGCTTAGCTTGTCTTCTATTCCATGTTTGCCACATGGACTTCCACAAGTCCATCCAACTCCTACCCAACTCCACGTGTGGGCCCCACATTTTTATTTAAATATTAGAATATTAAAAAGCTATTCAATATTTATTTTTTTACTTAAATAAAAACTTCAACAATTCTCTTTCTATCACATCAAACCCAACTTTATTATTAAAATACTATTAAATATTCATTTTTTTATTTAAATAAAAACTTTAAGCATTCTCTTCCCATCCCATCAAACATAACTTTATATTTTCTTTTCTTCCACCTAAACATAAATTCATTTCACTTATCTTCTCTTCTCATCCCAACTCAACCCAATCCAACCCATCCTCTCAAAGCCAAAGATGCCCTAAGATAGTTTCTACAGATTTTATCTAAAATATATTTTTATAATCAATTCAACTTCAACTATCACGTCAACTTACGTAAACGTTATTGTGTATGAGGGGAGAAAATAAAGAGTTGTTTGGACATATATGGATTTTAATCAACTACCACGTCCCTTCCACTTAGAGATGTCTACAAAGTGAGGAGATGATTTTCTCGTTACCATCCCCGCCACCAAATATAATTTTCGTCTTCTCAAAGGTGGAGATCGGAGATGATTTTCTCGTTCTCCATCTATACGAAGATTCTCTGATCGGAGAAAATAGACATGTCTATTCAAACGGTGAATACTTAATCATTTGATTTATTAAAGATATATTATCCATGCTGTCAAAAAAAAAAAAAAAAATTCATTTATTAATTTGAGTGAAAAGGTAAGACTCTCTTTGATAACTATTTTATTTTTGTTTTTTGTTTCTAGTTTTTCATTTTTGGATTTTGTTTTAAAAAATAAAAATCGCATTTGATAACTTATTTTAGTTTTATATTTTTAAATTTTTAAAACAAAAAAAAAACATATTTGATAACAGTTTTTTATTTTCAAACATCACATTTTTGTTTTGATATTTTTTAGCTTTTTAGTATTTATTCTTTATTTTTTTCATACTCTATTAAAAACAAAAACCTGTTATAAAAGCTACTTTTTTTAGATTTTAAAATTCAATTAGTATTTTAAAAACAAAAACTAAAATTAACCATCAAACAAATCTGTTAATAAAAAAGTAGAAACAAAAATAGAAAATTAAAAAAGAAGATGGTTATCAAACCAAACCTAAACAACCTCAATTTAGCTATAATGGACAAGTACCACTACGAGGTGTAACAATGGAACTTGTAACCCGATGAACCCTGACTACCCAACCCAAATCGTAAGATGATCAGTTTGATGCTACACTTAAAATTGTATAGAAATCTAGTCGAATATAATGTTCTAAATGCAATGTGTTCAGCACTCAACAGATATCATGCAAGTATACATGGTCATTTTGTGATCAAGTGATAAGTAAAAAGTCATCTCCCACAAGGACTCGTGTATTCCATTTAAGTGTTCGTTGAAAAATCAATACAGAAATGTAAAGGATAATTTGAGTAACAAGTGATCAATTTAAATTGGAAATTGAAAATCATGCTCAAATGCAAGTTAAAATGTTGTAGATATAATCCACAGACAGAACCCTCAACAGATTAACAGAATATGAATATAACAGAAATGCTAAAATGAGCGCTAAAAACAAAGAGAATTACTTCGATAAGAATAATAGGTTCGGGTTAAGGTGTTTAGAATGCGAACAACATGCATCAGGGGCAAGGCTATTAGTAAGAAGAAGACTTCGCACAACATGAATTCTAAAGCTCCCTCTCGGGATGCATTCATCATCTTCGAACTCGCACTCTCGCATCAAAGTTCGAAGATCATAAGCACGAAATGCGCACTAACGAAGCGACTATCTCTAGCCTCCTTCTCTAACAGGTAGGAGTTCATAACACTGAAACTAATAGAAATCAGTAGTAGATCTCTAACTTCTCTCCCTCTCAGGACGACAAAGCAAGCAAACATGAATGGATGGTCGGTCGAAACATGCTATAGATGAAAATAAATACGATAACTAAGTCTAACATCTTCCTGCTCACCCCGGGAACATGCGTACTCACTCATCCCTTAACCCTTACCTAAAACGTGTTAGCTCATGATCGTATCAACAAAAACAACAACATGAAGAAGAAATGTTGTAGCCATCACATAACAAAGATAAGAACTTAGAAAATTCAATAGATGAACAGATCCACAATGAAACAGTGCTCAGAAACGTGTATAAACTTCAGATCACCAGCTAAACAACACAAAATACTCAAAGGTAAATAAAACGTCAAAATATGATAGAAAACGGCTAAGAGCTACAATATCGAGCAAACACAAACGTTCATGCTCCAGAAAACAAGTGCTACAATATGAAAGAACAAACTACTAAGGAAAACGAAGAAGAAAGTTCAAAATACTGAAATTGCAGAAATGCTGAAAATGAATGTTGCAGCCTTCAGAGACGGTCTAACAGCTCCGAGCAAGCCTCCAAAATGAGCTCCAAAAGTAGAAAATGGCGAACCCCAGAATTTCCCAAAGCTGACCCCTTAAATAGCCTCTCTAAGATGTAGATAAACGAACAAGATTAACTCTAAGGGATGGCTTGCTCGCTACTCCAAAAATGATGTCAGGAAAAGGGGACCACAACATGCAAATTCCGCCTAGGACCACAAAGGGGGGGACCACATCGCTCAGCTCGATTTCACCAAATGCGAGAACAGATGCTGAACATGGTAGACTCTCTTCACAAACTTCAGTTCTTCACTTTAAAACACCCCATCTTCATCAGAATTTTGCTTCAGCAACTTTGTATTCATTACCCTGGAAAGATAGGAATAATTCCAACAAGTCAAAGGTTCCAAAAATGCTTATCAAAATACTAAAGACTTGTCTGTTTTGACTCCAAACTCACTCTTTTTCTTAAAATTTATAATTCTTGCCTCTTTTACTACATGAGTTGCATTTTATATGTTTTTCTTTATTCTAGGGTGATTTTAAGTATCAAAACAGAATGATAATGCATAAAACTCTCCATAAAACCACTCTAATGAATGATTAAATAACACTCTAATTGAGACTTATCATAAGGGTTGGATTGAGTTGAAAAATAAAGAAAATTGAATTTTTGGGTCGGTTCTCGGGTTGACTCTTTTTGGGTTGGGTTCAACCCGAGAACCGAAACAGTATATAATAAATAATATACATCTATCCACTAGTAGAAAATCGGGTATCAATGATGGGCATATTTCGCTATAAAAAGGTATTCATGGCGGACAAAAAACCGCCATTAATACCACTGACATCGATAAGAATCGATGGCGCGCGGACTATTAATGGCGGGCACGCCCGCCATTGATACTTATTTATGGCGCGTTTTTCCGCCATTGATACTCTTTTATGACACGATTTTTCCGCCATCGATTATTATTCATTGCGCACTTTAGCCCGCCATGTAAACTATTTA
>JBBMEF010000018.1:5609370-5661172 GCA_037832685.1 Sicyos baderoa | reverse complement strand
TATTTGCAATATTTTTAAAAAGTTGCTATAATTCTAATGCAGACTAGGAAATTTGTCATACAGCGCAAATTCCCTTAAATATATGGATTAAGTAGGTGTTACATCAAAAATAATAATAATAATAATAATAAATACTATAAATTCCGGGGGGTACACACCAAAACTATGGACTTTAAGTCATATTTCTTTTAGAGATTCCTAATTCGAGATAGTTGAAAAATACTCAAACTAGAATATCTTCTGAAATATTCTGATGGTGCAGTAGACGGTTACGTGATATCTTGGATATAAGGAAGTGAAACTTCGATATCCAATTTAAAAAAATATAATTCAAGATATTATATTTTTTCTAATAAAACATATATTAACCTTACTTTAATTTTTGAGAAGTTATGAGTTTGAATATATATATATATTAATTGTTATTTGGATTAAAGAAAAAAAACATAAATTTAGATAGTTGTTGCATTTTTTCCTCCTGTGAATTTCGTGTGGGATGGTTTCAATTAAATTTGAAATAAATAAAAAAAAGGACCAATTAAATTTGAAATAAATAAAAAAAAGGTATGGAATTGGGCATGAATACTAAAATGAGGCTTATTTGACAAGTATGCAGTGTTGTGTGGATTGAAATGGATAAGATCAAAAGACTCCAAATATTATATATATGGATGGGGTTGGTTGGACCTGCACCCACTCTCAAGCACAACCAAGACTTGTTACAATCAACCTTAAATTACCAATTTTGTTTTAGAAGAAATTGAGCCTAATAAAAAGATGAAAAATTTATGCATCTCATCATTTTAATTAATACAACAGATAGTTTTTTTTATCAATGTATTTATAATCTTTCGTTAAATATCACGAACAATTTTCAATCAAACAGCGTTACATAGTTTTTAATCAATGTCACAAACAATCACCATAATTCATCTTTTTTAAGTATTACATATAAAGTCTTCATCCAAGATACGTATTTGTTTCCATTTGGAATCGGTGCTCTTATTAGTAACTCTTGTAAGAAAATGAGAGCTGAGAAAAATGCTTGAATTTAATCATCAAGATCAGAGCTTGCTATATCTTTCTTGATCCCTTTCATCATCAAAGAGCTTTGAGTTCCTTCTCCTCTAAACAGTCCATCAATAGGTTAGTGTTGCATATATGCCTTGAACACATTGATGTCCCTGCGAAATTAGTTTTTCGTATTCCGTCTTCAGCGTTGCATGCCCACATTTCCGCACTCTGCAGAACATTTGTTTCCGCGCGCATTCTATTTAGTTTACGCACTATAATTAGGGTTTAATGAGAGCACATATATAAGCCTGAATTAAACCCTAGCCATTTAAGATGATATTCATTTTGTGTAATCTGTATTACGAGGTTCCTCTCTAAATAATATTGTTCCCCCTCTTTGGTCGTGGACCAGCTAACACAACGTTGGTAAACCACATAAATTTGTGTGTTATTCTTTGTTCTTCTTTTCTTTTTCGTTAGCGTATTTATCTGTTTTACGTCTTCGAATTCGATTGTTGATCGTCGATTTCATAACAGTTAGGTTTCTTCACAAATAAAAACTAATCTTATATGATAGTAATGTGGATCATCATGATATCCAATATATATTACCTGAAAGCTTGGGTGAGCTAATTAAGAGTATGGTTATGTGGATTAATATATATATATATATATACCAGAATGCAGTAGAGTGTTGAGTTAGATCCTGCAGAGAGAACTTCTTTTAAAGTTAATTTTGTTTTAAAATAATGTTCAGTCAGTCAGACACAAGCTTGACTTCTAACACCACTTTTGCCACACACACTTCATTCTGAGGTCTTCTTCATAATAGCATTTGGAAATGTTGAGATTTGAGTTTGAAGTACACAAAAACAGAGCAAAATTTTGGAGTTTTTCACAAGAATGAGAGAGGTGGGATTTGAAATGTTATGTGTGAAGTAGAATAGTGGTATTTAATCCAAAACTGACTAGTTTTTTTTTTTCCTTTTTTTTTGGAAAAATTCCTTTTTAGTCTTTGAGATTGTTGTCTTATTTTAATTTGGTCTCATATATTTCAAAATTAGATAGTATATTAATCTCTTTCTAGAATATTTTTTAGCTTTCCATCTTTGAGGCACCAAATTGACCATGAAACATTTTTTAGCTTGAGACTTGGTTTTTAGGGCTTTCTAAAATACTGGGATGGATTGTTGAGCAAATAAAATTATCTCACGTTGCTAAGTTAAGGGAAAGATTATGTATATATAAAGAAGGGACAACACGTTCATTGACCGAAGGCCTTGAACAATATCATATCATAGTAGAAGTTTGTAGTTATTCGTTGTCCCTAGCAAGTGGTATCTTAACTAAACAGCAATTGATCTTTGAAGACACCTCCTGTGTCTCCAATGATTCGATTTTGAATAACAATTGATCTTTTAAATAACAATTGATCTGGAAAGCCTGCACTTGTATCATCAAATCAGAAACTCCTCTGTTTTTAAGCAAAGAATCTGTTTCAAACTTCTTCTTCTTTTTTTTGTGTAGGTCATGAAAAGATTTCATTTTGATAAGAACTTTAGGATAGATTTAACATGATATGAAATTCTGAGGAAAAATGATTCATTAATTTCTTTGATGATTGCTTATGATTGAAGGCAAAAGTTTGAATTGAATGGCATTCTTATCTCTGTCCAAGTTTGTGAGTTTGGAATCCTAAGAGTTTGTGATTTTGCAGTTCCATGTGAATTGATGAGGTGTGTTTGGCAATTAAAAGCTTGCTTATATCTTACGCTTATAACAAGCTGAGAAATTGTAGACACAAAAGGGATTGACATTACAATTTGTTACAATAGGCTTATTACTGACCTGCGATTAGTTAGTCGGGGGGCTCGCTGCATTTTGTTGCGTGATTGTGAATACATTCTGTATCGCGCGTTGCACATCTACTAAGCGCACTCCACAGAGCATTCTGATCCGTGTATTTTGTTTTACGTTTACGCACTTTGTAATAGGGTTTAATGAGAGCAAATATATAAGTTCGAATTAAACTCTAGCTGACTATGACATTCATTATGTGGATTATGTAATCTGTACTACGTCTCTTTTTGGAATAAAATTGTTCTCTCTCTGGACCCGTGAAGTAGCTAACACAACGTTACTGAACCACTTAAATTTTGTGTGTTCTTTCTTGTTCTTTCACGTTTTGTGTTTTTCTTTATTCTTCGGTTGATTGTTGATTGTCGTTTTTATAACACAATTACAACCAAACAAAAGGGTTGTTTTCTCTGAAATTGTAGCTGCTGTTCAATGGCGTTTTTGGGAGAAACAGTCATTTTCTTCAGTTTAGTGACGATTTCTGGTGGCCCTTTGTTTTTCGAAGAGATATTTGTGTGTTTATGAGAAAGTGAAATTGATGACCACTTTTATGACTCCATTTTCCAATGCTTTAGTTTTTGAACATTTTGAAACCAACCAAAGAATTTTGTGTCTTGTTTCCATTCCCAACTCAAATTGTCTCCAACTTCAATAGATTCCCACCCATTAAGTTCATCTTCATCCTCTGTTTTTCTTGAGTTTTAATTCAAGATCCTTTTTTCTCGATCTTTATTGATGAGTATTAATAATATCTTATTCAACTGAATTTATGACGATGAATGCAAATATTTTTAAATTTGATTATATTTATATTTATTTTGTTAGAATAAACCATTAAATATAATTAATTCAGTCGAATGAGTCGATATTATAATTGGTTATATTGATTGCTATTAATCCATTTCAATTGCACGATCATGAGTTTGAAACAGAAATCAGTCATTTGCTCTTTGGTCTGTTGGTCCTCTCTCTCCAGTTGTACCTAAAAAGTGACTAGTTCAAATTTTTCTCCACTGTGATTGTACAACTTTATGCCTAAATTTAAAGTGTTTTCAATTATTATGTTTGCAAACTAATGAAACAATTGAAAAGAAATATAGTAAAGAAAAATGAAATAACATATTTAGTTGATGATCGGACCAAACGCTGGTGGGGACAAATAATTTAATTAGAAAAAATAGAAATTTAGAAAGCGGAAAGCAACAAAAACGCAGCAGTTCTGAGGTGCGGCGTTCGGCGGAAAACAAAAAATTAATTGCTATTTTATCAAAAAAAAAACCATCAATCAAACAAAACCATCACATTTTCCTTCATTTAAAAAAAAAAAGTTTTGACCCATAAAAGAGAAATTTAATAGTAGGAGTTGCATTTACAACTTTATAAATAAATTATAATTAATCAACCTTATAGTTATCATCCATATTTCATATTTTCTTTCAAAAACAGGACAAAGCCTTTCGGGTTAGGGGTTAGGTGGAAGATTTGAGGGTGCCTTTATTCTTATAGGATAAAGGCTTTAGTTGTTTTCTAACACATAAATCTTTGGGGATTTTTGATGTATAATAAAAATTGGCTAAAAAATTACATCTATAATACAAAGCTAAAAATAATTGTATGTATACTAAAAAATTGAAAGTAGTCGGATGATTGAGACGTGTGATTGAGTTCAATCACTAGTTATTGATTGAACTCAATCGGTTGAGCTCAATCGCTTAACAAACTGATTGAGTTCAATCACTAGTTATTGATTGAGTTCGATTGAGTACAATCACTCAAAATTTTGATATAAACGAATTTTTGATAAAAATGTGCTCTAATTTTAATAGAGGGTCCTACAATTGATATACACAACAAATTTCCGAAATCTTTGGTTCATATATATTGACATATTTTTCTAGTTTTATTTTGTTATTTCAAATTAGGGTAAAAATACACTTTTAGTCACGTAATTTGAGTTCAATATCATGTATCATCTACTTACAAATCTTAACTAGTTGTTTAGTAAGAATAGTCGAATTGTATCAATATTTCAAAAAAACTCATGAATTATTTCAAAAAGAAATAAATAAAATGCAATGGTAAATGGATATTTAAGATGTGGACACATCTATATCAAAATCAATTGATTATGAAAAGAGGAGCTCTAGTGGCATATGTATCATTGGTTATGATCGAGCTCTAATGCTGACCTATTTTATAAATGGTTGGAAGATCTTCTCTGATATCATCAACTTATATGACCTAGTAATCAATAGATAAACCATTTAACTCTAGAGAGAGAGATTGAAGAACTAATCTCAAAATTGTAGCTAGAGATAAAATAAGCAAAAAAGTCAAAGAAATTAATACTTGTGGTTTTAAAAAGGCAATAATTAAAGAAGAAGAATTTGAAAGAAGGGAATTAGATGTGTGTTCCCTAATAGCCCTACACATAGACCTTCCATGTCTCTCCCCTTTCACACTTAAAATGTTTATAAATCATAACCAAAAAGCCTTCAACCCGCACGCCCACATTATCCCCTTTACTTGATCTTAATTTTCATGGCTTCTAGTAGTACTGGCTCCTCCCCTTGTGGAGCATGCAAGTTTCTGCGTCGAAAATGCGTGCCCGATTGCATTTTCGCTCCCTACTTTTGCTCGGAACAAGGCCCGGCTACGTTCGCCGCCATTCATAAGGTGTTTGGAGCTAGTAATCTCTCTAAATTGCTCCTCCATGTCCCCGTTCCTCATCGCTGTGAGGCTGTTCTTACCATCGCCTATCAAGCTCAAGCTCGCATTCGTGATCCTGTTTATGGCTGTGTTTCTCATATTTTCGCTCTTCAACAACAGGTTTCGATCTATATATACACTCTAATAGGGTTGATTTATGGATCATTATGTTAGTTGTTTTCTTTCCAATTAATATTGATGAATCCGTACTAGTCGGGTTGGATTACTTTCTAAACTTTACCAAGAAAAAATGGTTTAGAATATGAATTAAAGATTGATTTTTTTTTGGTAACCCATTTGAGTTTTCTAATTTTTGGATATATACCCTCTATTATTATAAGATTAGGGGGTTGGTTTTCCTAATCGTCCTATTAGTTTTTTTCTTCTCAATTAATATTCATAATCACTTTCTGAATTGGATTTGTTGCTGAGCTTTACCAATCATATCAATATGAATAAAAGATTGAATTTTTTCCTAACCCATTTGAAATTTTGAGCTTTTGGACTTAGTGGTGGTTGTTAACAAATTTTTTAAAATATTCTTGATGGTTTGTTGGATCAAGAGCATATAGGTAGAAAATTTCAGAGAAATTTTGTTATTACTATCTTGAATAGGGGTTTTAATTAATTTGTTTGTGATTGGGTTTTGAAGGTGGCATACTTGCAAACACAGCTTATGCAAACAAAGGCTCAAGTAGCACAACAAACCCTGATTCATTCAGGAAGAAACATGGAGATATTTCGATGGACAGACAACCTCAATTTCTCCAATGGAATCCCAAATTTTCCAAATAATGATGAAACTCAAATTATGAACCTTGCAGTTTCTCCTCAGAGCTCTTTGGAATCAGCTGCCAACAATGATGAAGCTTTGTTCATGAATTTTCAAGAGAGCCAAAGCAAATCCCCACAAGCTCAATTTCAACAATTTCCTAGAAAATTAGGACCACCTTCTTGTCATGGTGATGTTGGAGAGCTCCAAGCTTTGGCCCTTAGAATGATGAGAAACTAATTCACTTTATGAAAAAGGGTGTAATTTGTTTTGAGACCGACAATGATCGATGTTGAGAACTTAAAATGATATATTTCGTTCAACACGATATCATGTCATAACTAGTTGAATTATGTTTAAGTTAGCCGAAATTATATATACATAGAGAAAAAACCACATTCATGGATTGGTTTTAATTAATACCCTACTACACCATCCAATTTCTTTTTCTAAAATTTCAAGAGCTAAATCGATACAATAAAAGATGGTTATTTATAAAAATTGAGATTGGAGATGATAGATGCAAGGCTATGGCTAAAAAGATAATTTTGTCTTTGACGATTTAATGTGTATTAAATAAAATTATATTTGTAGTTAGGAAGCTAGTTGAATATGTGTTATATGATTTAGAAAATGAAAATAAATAATAAACATAGCGTGGGAATGTGGTATTATAAGGGTTGACATTAAGAGGGATCGGCTTTTGAAAAAAATGATCCCAACATAGGGATTGAGGAAAAGGGGGGTGAAATCCGATGATTGTAAAAAAAGAATAGACAAAAACACACGAGGTTGCTGTCGAGTAATTATTTTTGTTTTGGATTTTACAAAAGGAATAAAAAAGACTTATCTAAACATGACCTACGACATATTAGAAATACTTGCCTAATTTTTGTCTTACCTTAAAAGTACGAGAAGATTTCAGCATATTTATATGATATATGAATTATTGGTCCCTCAAATTATTATTTGACCCGAGTGGGTAGTTTGGACTCAACTAAAGCATTAATTTTGATTCACAAATTTGAATCTAATTTAAGAGAGTCTTTTCAATATAACACTATCTTGAAGAACATATTTGAAAATATTTATCTTATCTTACATTTCCTACATTAAACAGATGAGTAGTTTTCAATATCTTTAAATGATATTTGAATTATTATCTTAACTACCAATTGATTTTTAGGTGATCTTTATATTATCTAATATTTTTCGAAAAATATAGAAAAATATGCAGGTTAGAGATAATCATCTTATTTTATTTCATATTAGAAAATGAAGAGTATCATGAACCTATCTAAGAGATATGTTCTTTTACTTTTACACGTCTCGACTCAAACGTAAGGGTAATATTTCATATTAGAAAATGAAGGGTAATATTTCTGTTAAGTGAAAAATATATTTCATTTTTGTATGGCCTCATCAACCTTTTGGGATTGAGAATGAAATGCCACATAACAAAACCCAAATAAATAGCCTGCTTTCCTTTTATGACCTCATTCTAATAGGCTAATGATATTGTAAGAACAGGCCCATTTATTTGTTTCAAAAATGGGTTCTTTGGTCAAATCATTCCTTTGCAAAGAGCTTGACTTTAACGAAAACAAAACATAATAAAAATTTCATTATTTCTTTGTTCATATTTCCAACAAAAAAAAAAAAAACTTGGTTCATTAATATTATTATTTATTTCAGATTCTATCTCTCTCTGTATATAATATATATATA
Source organism: Sicyos baderoa (assembly GCA_037832685.1). Taxonomy (NCBI): domain Eukaryota; kingdom Viridiplantae; phylum Streptophyta; class Magnoliopsida; order Cucurbitales; family Cucurbitaceae; genus Sicyos; species Sicyos baderoa. The sequence goes on along the minus strand of JBBMEF010000018.1, from coordinate 5,653,092 downwards.
TATATATATATCCATCCCATATTATTATTATTATTATTATTTTAATGAAACCATATCCCATATCTACCTATTGATATATTACATGCCAATTTTGAATTTTGAATCATTTTTGTTTTTTTGAAGAATTGAATTTTGAATCATTAGATGCATGAAGAAACTGTAAAAATATTACAAATTTTTATTAGAGTTTTTACCGTAGTAGACCAAATTGATAAAATATTTACAATACTATACAAATTTTAAAAAAATTAGTAACCATAATCAAATATACGGTATAAAGTAATACTTTTTATATTGAATAACTAATATTTAATACAGTATGATGAGTATTATTTATACTGTATATTTGATTATGGATGCAAATTTTTTTCAAATTTGCCTAAATCTGTAATTATTTTGTAAAATTGGACCATTCAGTACAATTTTCCATTTTTATTTTATAATTAATGATATAATGTATAAGTTAATAACCAAGGTAAAAAAAGAAAACCGAGAAATTATGAATTTAAATCTCCAAAAAAAAAATTGTTGATTTATATATATATATATATATATATATATATATATATATTTTAAATAACCACGTTGGACTATTTTTTTTTTTTTTCAGAAGTTCATATATATGAATTTAGGCAAACACCTCATTGGCTACCATGACTAATTTCCGAATTATTTTTCCTAATATCCTCAAGCTCATCTTCACTATTTTTATGAAACATGATTATTATAGATTAAATTTATCACGTTTTAATTTTTATGAGTCTCTCTCCTCTATTTTAACCCTAAATTCTAAGTCCATCTTAACCATTAAGTCAAGATGATGGTTAATATCAATATATATTTTTCTCCAATATTCTAATAATGTGAGAGGTTCTATATTCTATTATACATAGAGAGAGAAGTCGGCATCAACATTCAACTTCTTGTGCGAGGGGTATTAATAATAGTACTTTTAAATGATTAATATAATTAATAATTTTAGAATAAATTTAAAACTAAAGGGGAATATAAAAGTATATACAGAGAGGCAGCCCCAATTCCAAGAGCTAAAAAAAAAAAATAGAGTTTTATGCTTAGAAAGACGAGCATAAAATAAAGCTAAAACTACCCAACAACAACAACATCCTCGCAGGAAAAAAGAAGCAAAATAAAAAAGATACCCACATGTTTTTTTTTTTTTTTTTTTTTTGTTCAAAAGTTTTGATTTTTAGCCAGAAATAATGAAAGAAAATGTATCTATCTAAAAGTATATGTATATATACAGCTATTTTCTAGGAGAGATTTCTAATTTTGTTGCAACTTTTGCAATAATTGCTTGTTCCAAACATTTGACTGAGGAATTAGTCAAGGAGAAGTGAGAATTAAATCTCTACCAATAGGCTTTAAAATGAAAAAAAAAAAAAATAAAAAAAGAAAAAGAAAAAAAGTACTGAAAATATAATTTTAATTGTATTGGGATCTACATTAGAAGGTAGAGCTATTTCAAGCATTAATATGTTTCTATGGGATCTATGTATGATATTGTTCTTTTATAGTTGATAAAATTAGCTTCATTTATTTCACCTAATGTATGACATAATAATGAAGAGATGGGGAGTTTCTACTTCCTCTATTTTAAATATGAAAAAAGAAGAAGAAAAAATCCAATTCTTCCTTTAATAGAATATGATTTTCAAATCCTTAGCCAATTCCTTCAAAACCCTAAAAAAATAGTATACGTATTACAAGCTCAAAATTAAATGAAGGAAACCCACCCATTTTGTACCAGGGATTACCATATAATTACCCACTTCAACACCTGTCTCAAAAACCGAATGAGTCAGTGACGCAGTACTTTTATTGTTTGGTTGTAAACCAGTTCAGTGTTACGGGTCCGAACCCTGGAATCAAATTTTACGACATGAATTTTAAATCTTAAATTTTTTAAAGGAGTATACTTTGGAGACCCTAAATCTTTACCAATAACATTGCATCCTTCCAAATTGTTGTTATTTTTCTCAATGATGAGCACATCATTAGCTACATTAGAACAGAGTGACCAACAACAATGAATTGTTTTTAATTAGCATTGTATTGACAATAATTTTTGTAGCCTTTAATTGATTTCCATGCCAATGGAATTGCATGTTTTCATAATATGAAAGTGGCATTTCAAAATTGATGATTTTGTAAATAGATAAACCTAAAGAAAGAAAGAAAAAGACTAGCCTTCCATTAATAATTTCCAACTGTGAATCAATTCCAACATTTTTTTTTTCATTTTGTCACCAATGTCTAGTATTCCCAAAAGCAACTGATTGCAAATCATCAGCAGACTCATTGAAGCTCCATTGTTGAACATTTGAATGCAGGTGATCAAGAGTATACATGGAATACCCTGAGGTTTCTTCAAAGCTTTCATATGATCCACTTTCCTCCATTTTAGCCACGTGATGTTGTTCATAGTTCCCATTCGATTGCGAATTAACCATAATGCGATAATTCTCGTCGTAATAAGGGTTTGATGCCGAATTGTGAGTCGGGTTCGGGTTGAACTCGGGCGCCACGTCCGATTGAAACCAGTTATGGAGATCTTGGAAATGCGATGGAATCGCCTTCCTACAATTCTTCTCGACCCCGCCCCCGATACCCGAGCCGTTCATAATGTTTCCTGCGGCTTGTTCTTTGAGAGAAGCAAGTTGGGCTTGAAGACTCACAACCTGAAATAGATATAATGTAGAAATTTTTTAAGTCACCAAGTTACAACAAACATATATATATAGCAAATAAAATAGAAAAAGAGACAACAGAGCTAAATTAGGGTTTCATTATTATTAACCTTCAAAGTCTTAATAATTTTGGAAGGGTAAGAAGTTTGATTTTTCACATTAACCCATTTTTTGAATTGAAAAGAAAAAAAAAAAAAAAAAAAAAAATCTCCATTGTTTAACCATTACGATGTATCCGTTATAGCTCTAAATTGGAGAGCTTTCTTTCAATCTTTATGTACCTTTACATACTTTCTAAGTAACTTTCTCCTAAACAAAAATAGAAATGAATTTCTACAAAGTCAAAATATTAAGATGTTGGATAAAAATAAAAATGGAGGATATATAGAAGATTGAAATTAGTTGGTTAAGACACAAACAATCTTTCTAAAAAAAGTTCAAAAAGTTGGAATTTTGAGCCCGACCCATGATTCGAATCGAAAAGAAAAACACAAACCTGTTGTTGAAGGGCAAAGATATGAGAAACACAGCCATAGATAGGATCTTGAAGGCGAGCTTGAGCTTCATAAGAAATGGTAACGGCGGCCTCGCATCGCTCGCTGACCGGAAGGCGAGCGAGAAGCTTAGAAACATTGCTAGCTCCAAACACCTTATGAATAGCAGCAAAATGAGTGGCACCTTGCTCATGGCAAAAATAAGGTGCAAAAACACAGCCTCTGACACATTTTCTTCTCAAGAATTTGCAGGCTCCACATGGAGAACCAGAGCCTGTCATATTGGTAATTTGGGAATTAAATTTGGGGGGTTGAGAGATTTTGTGGTACTTGTTTTTGTTTTTTGTTTTTGGGGATTGGTTTTTTGGGTGATGATCAAATTTCAAGTAGCTTGTGGGTTTGAGTTGAGGGATTGGGATGGAGTTTATAAACACTATGTGGAGGAATTTAAAAATGAGAAGAAATGGGGTTTAGGTTCCCTAAAAAGAGTACATTTTTTAGTATTTTATTCACATAAAAACGTCTCCTTTTATCCCTCCATGCCTTGTGTTTTTTAATTGCTTCTCTCTAATTTTAACAATCTCCATACGACAAAACCATCAGCTGCTGGGTTTTAGATTAAAACCCCCTTTTTTTAATGTATATATCATTTGTTTCTTGATTGGATTTCTTTGTTTTTATTTAACCTCTTTGAAAAAGAAAAAAAAAAAAACCTTTCTTTTTATTTTAGACCTCTTCCAAAAGGAATTAACTCTACAAGTTTAGTTTGGTCACGGATTTTTCATAGCTGCTTGGGGTTTTAAAAAATATAATATTGGTATTGATAAATATTTCTACATACTTTTTCATAATACTAAACTAATAATACATAATAGTATATTAATGAGTATTTATAATACCATATTTAAATGTAATAGTGATTATAAATGCAAATATTTTAAAAAAAATCGATAATTATTTTTTCAAAAAAGCTCATCTACTATAGTTCCCATAATTCTATGATTGGAATTTGAATATTGTAGGGTCAAGCAATATGTCCAGTGACATTAGTAGATGTGTGCGAAAGCTGACCCGAACAGTTATGAATGAGTTTTGACAATTTAAAAGATCTTATAAATCAATAAATCTAAAAATCTAAATAGTATAATTTGATTTTTTTTTTTTTTTTTTTTTTAAATCCTTGAACTTTTAATTTTTGTGTCTTGCAAAATCGTTGAATGCTTAATAGATCTATATATAATTGATTTCTAAACTTTTTAATTTTTTTATTTAATAGTTCATTAATTATAACTTATTAAACTGCTCTAAAAAAATGTAACTTATTAAAAAAAACCACGAATCTATTGGACACAAAACTCAATTGTATTTCGTTTTTTTTAATGTAGAATATATGAGGGACTTTTTTTAGAACAATATGTTAAGGACTTATTAAACACAAAATTGTAAAATCTTAATCAAACAAGTTACCTATTAAATATAAAATTTAAAATTTATTGACCAAACTTGTTATTTAACAAAAAGTAAACAAGAATCTCCCATATATTTGGTGATGCATTATATTTATAATTGGGTGAATATTCATGGATAAAAATATAATAATATCACATTGTTAAGATTATATGATATTTGTTATTCATTCCGCTTGAAAACTCCCAGCTCCCAATGATCGTTTGTGTTTAGAATAAAAAAAAATATATAGACTTAATAAACTTAAAATTGTAGGGGTTACTGGTTAGTAAGAAGAAGATTTGAAGTAATGATGGGGATTTGGAATTAATTATGGAGAAAGATATCAAATAATGGAAAATATATAGCAAATTTCATACCACACATTACAATTATTAGTAGCATTTTAAAAATATTATAAATATAGAAACTTTTTTTAGATATTATTGATAGACTCGATCAGACACACTATTAATGGAGTAAGACACTATATTGATGGAGTCTATAAAATTTGATTTTGCTATATTTGTAATTTTTTTTTTTTTTTTTTTTTTTGCTGTTTATGTATTTTTTTTACCTTATTAATAAATATGCAAATTCCCCAAAGAAAAAAGGAATAAAAAAGAAAAGTAAATTCCAAAACTGAAGAAAACAAAAGATGGTGACACTGGAAGAAATGCAACTACTTAAAACAATATGACACATTTCAGAAAATAAAATAAAAATTTGTGTTTGTTTTGAAATTGAATTGTTTAAATGTGAGACGGCACGACATGTCGACCACTAGTGGCGCCGTTATCATTAACTATTCCAAAATTATATAAAAAAATTAAACTCTTTTTTTTTTACTTTTGGTCACTTTCTTGTGCTTCCCCGTGCAAACCAACATGTCGACTTCAACCTCTCCATTTCGACCCCACAATCCCAACTCTCTAATTATTACCCCTTTTTCACTCTTTAACCCAAAAAAAAAATATATATATATATATATTAATTTTAACCAAGTTGACATGATAAGACAAAATTAGTATAACCAAAATTTTGTATTTAATACATATTACTTAAGCTCAAATATAATATGAGATAAACATGTGATTGAAATGATTAGTAACTTATATATCGAAAGGATCATAGTGCGTTGGTTTCATTTTTTGATGATAATTTAATTTAATACCACGATCCACAATTATAGATTCAATCTTGAAAATTGATACTTGAATCTCATTTATTTAAGAGCAAGAATATCCACTCGGTAGGATTTGTAGTCTACCTTCTTCAATTTGTACTAAAAAGAAAAATGAGTAAATTCATATATTTTTCTTTTAATTTTTTTAATATAAAATCTTCATAATTCAATGGATTAAAATATTTACTTTCAACCAAAAGATTAAAACTTGAATTTTCACCCTACCTATTTATTGACATGGGAGCAAAATTAGTATCCGCGAGTTGAATTTTGTGAATAAATAAATGTAAGTGACACGTCTTTATAAGTTTAAATATGTTTTTAAGGTTTAGAAATGTTAATTAAAAAAAAATCACCTAATTGATCTTTTAAAAAAACAATTAATTAATCATTAAATTGAGAATAATCCAAGATATCAATGATCAAAAGTATATATTAACCAAAGTTAGATTTGGAGCTACATTAGTTACCTAGAGGGAGTGATAGAGTATAATAAAAGGATTAAGCCAACAGAATAATAGCTCAACCGGCATTAATGCTCGCCTATTTCTTTAGAGGTTTTGAAAAAAAAAAAAAAGAAGGGTTTTGCATAGTAATTATTTGGTAGAAGATTAATGGCTGGAATTATTGTAATTAATTGACAGCCATTGAATTTTATTATTTATTTATTTATTTATTGAATTCAATTTTTTTTTTTTTTTTTAAGTTAAACAATGCATTAAGAATTATAGATGTAATTTTATTGTATTAAATAATCCACACACAATGGCATAAAAGAGTGGTATACCCATATTTATTTGTTGGCCACTCGAACTTAAGCTAATTAATTAAAAATAAAATTGTTGGATATTGAAGAAATGAGACAAAGAAGAGATTCCTAATTTCATCAATGTGTTTAATTATTTTTTTTTTAAGGAAAGTGTTCAATTATATTAATACTTTAATAGAGAAAAAAAATACCAATTAATGTAAAAGGGGAGGTGGGGGTGTTTAACTAAACTTATGGGTTAACGGTTTTAACTACTTTGGTACCTGCATTTTTTAGGCTGGTTTAATTCTAATTTATGTTTTTTAAAATTTATTTATAGAATACTTAAAATTAATTTTCATCATAAAGTTGAAGTTCATTTCAACTTTAATACAAAAAATGACATAAGACAATCGTATAAACGTGTACCAATTTTAAATTTTATTGAAAATATATACTAAAATTAAATAATTAAAATTATATATATATATACACATCTTTTTTTAATATAAATTGGGGGAGAAGATTATAACCTTAAATAAATGGGGAATTTGCATGTATATTATAATAAAATAAGAAATTGAATAAATAGCAACCTTTTGAAAATATTTACAAATATAGCAAAATCAGATTGATAGACTCCACCGATAGTGTCTGATAGACTCCATCAATAGTGTTTGATAGAGTCTATAAAAAAAAGTTGCTATATTTGTAATATTTTTAAAAAGTTGCTATAATTTTAATGTAGAATATAAAATCTGATATACCGTGCAAATTTCCTAAATAAATTAGAATTAAATATTGTCACATACCCTTCGGTAGAATAATGTGTATAAATTTTAAATTATTTTTTTTATTAACCTAATAATTACATTATTTCTTAAAAATAACGTAAAGAAGGTCAACTTATCTTAAAAGGAGCAAAGCTACACTATTAGGTTATCATCATTTGTCTAATCTTTGTTCACAACTTTTTTTTCTTTTTTTTTTAGTACAAAGAATGTTTTATATATTGTTCAATAGGATTCCTTTATTGCATCCCAAAGGCACTTTAATATATTCATCATTAAATATTTTGTTAATTTAAAGTAGAAACCATGGAATAAATAGGGATAAAATGGAAAAGGTTGTGTACGGCATATTCAAATATTTGGTAGTTAGGTAAATAATTATTTCATTTTATTATAATGTCCAATCAAATCTGTTCTGAACTTTAAATCTAAAAAATTATTACTTGTATACAAAAAAAGGTTGGTTGATACCTGTTTGGTTATATAAGTTATTATTATTATTATTTTAAAAGGCTATTTAGTACTATTTATATATACTTTTTCTATTTAGTTTTATTTCTAAACTTTAAATATAGATTAAAAAGAAAACAAATATGTGGTTTCTTTAGTTAATAATTATTCCTCTTTTTTTTTTTTTTTTTTTTGAGTAGAATAATTATTCCTCTTAATTACTAGTATCTATTTTAATGTTGGTTGAGATAAATAAAGAAATATGTTCTAAGCAAATTAATAAGACTAACATAATAAATGAATAAATGAATAAGGCTATGTAATAATGTTGAGTAAATTTTTTTAATTAAAATAAAAGCTTGTGAGAAAATTAAATGTCCTCAAAAGTGATTAAATGTTATAGGTAAAAGTAAATTAGTTGGGATGGGATATTCCTATTCTATGTAGGGATTATGGCTGTATGTTCTCTCCCTAATCACTATTTTAAGATAACCAAAGTAGATGTTTTCCAGAATTTCATCATAGGGATTGAGGATTATAGTTCCTCACATGAAGCTTATTCTATTCCACTTCTTTATTTTTCAATCATTTTATTGTAAAAATCAAGAAAATACAATTTAAATATAGGGGGAAATCAATATTTACCCTTATATTAAGGGAGTTGTATCAATTTAAATCATAAAAATTCATAGGTGAATCAAGCTTAGATCATATATATAGTAATTTATGCATAGTTATTTTTCTCTTGAGTTCTATTTTAAAAATAAACTCATAATAATTTTCAGTCTAATAAGCTCATAATAGCATTAATAAAATTATATCTCTCACTATATTTCAAAGTTTGGCCAAATAATAAATCATGCAATTCCTTTATTGAAAGAAAGACCGGAGAAGATAAAAGTCATTCATATTGATATTATAAAAATTAAAAAATAAATAAAACAAAAAACTATTACTATCAATTTATATTTGTTTTTGTATCTAATTTTTCTTAGTATATATACATATAAAAAATATGAATTGCGTAAAAATATGAACATGCAAATTTCTTATAGAAGATACTTGCAAATATTATTCAATTAATCTGATTAGGGAGTTTGATTTTTAGTTTTATGGAGGAGCTAAAAATGATCAACTTCTCCTCAAAATATAATACTCAAATGAGTTATTCTAACCATTCAAAATAATTACTCATTTATAATCACTTATTTCTCTAAATATTCAAAATTACTTTTTATTTTAAAATTAATCATTTTTAAAGATTTATTTTCATCTAAACAAGTTATTAACTCCAATTTTTCTATAAAAACCTGTATCCAAGAGTTTGCATGAACTTTTTTATAAAAATTTACCTTCAACGAATTATTGTAAGAATTTTTGAATATTTACAATATTAGGCAAATTTTAAAAAAATTAGCAACCATAGTCAAATATACGATAAAGTAATATATTTTATACTGAATAACTAATACATAATATAGTATGATGAGTATTATTTATACCGTATATTTAATTGTAGATGCAATTTTTTTCAAATTTGCCTAAATCTATAATTATTTTGTAAAATTGGACTATCTGGTACAATTTTCTATTATTGTATGCAACTTTTCTACCCAAATTAATATTCAAACGAATTAATATTACAACTTCAATTTCTAATCAGTTAAAATAGTGTAACTATTGATAATAAGAATGGCACACATCCAAATCAAAGAGTTGAAAGTGTGTTGCATGTTGATTTATTCCACTCTTCCAAATGTTTCTATAACAATGTTTGTTAATGGAGAAATGGGACATAAACATTTCTCTGCAATGTCTTCACAATCATCTTCTCTATTATTTTACTTTTAATTAACCATAATCTATTATATTTATCTCTTACTGTCAGACTCATTCCTACAATTATTACTTATTATTTTAATCAAACTGTTATTTTTATAAGATGGGTTAAAATTATACAATTAACTACTCCTTAAACTTCGAGCATTATTCTGTCATTTTGTCTTGGAAAAGTAAATTCAATCCCTAAATTTCAGTTAGGCCTCCATTGTTTGTATGCTATTTAACAAAACATCGTTGCAATATGTTTATTAAATTAGTTTAAACTAATTATTTTGGTGTGACAATAACTACACCGACTAGTAAACACATTTCATCATGCTAATATTTCATTAATTACTTTTTTTTGTTTGAGTTCAACCCGATTCACAAAAGAAAAAAAGAAAAAAACATCCATAATAATTAATTAATGCCTCCTTCACTAAGCTATATTCAAATTTATTTATAACTTTTTTTTTTTTTCAAGAATCGAACCTAATATCTTTTGATTATAAGCCTATATTAATAAGTGGTTGAATTATTTCTCTTATTGGGAGTCGATCATAACACTTTGGATTATATTTAATTAGGTTAGATTATCAAGTTTGCCCTCTATTTAAGTTATATATTGATTTTATCGCCTCCATTTTCTTAAAACACAAATTTATAAGTATTTGAATATTTCAAGTTTGTATTGGTTCTAAGTATTCTCAAATAATTTTCAAAATTCTAATAGTTCATTATTTAATACTTTTTTCCCTTATATTACATCCAAGAGTAATGAGTATTTATAAAAATTAGTTATTCTTAAACAGAATGTATTGGATCAAATGACAAAAACATTCTTAAGAAAAAAAATTGACTTTTTCGGATGAAATGAAAATTGAACTCATCAGCCGAAAAGATATATATTGCGATGAAAAAGTTACTAAATTGCAAATATGACCTTTTCTTTTGCAAATATAATAAAAGGTAAAAGACTTTTGTGGAATTACCAAAAAAACTAATTGCAAATATTGAGAACTCAAAAAAGAAGAAGCAAATATGGAAGATGATACTGAATGAAATTTATTGATTAAAGTCACCGATTGACATATTAATTGATATGAGATGAATTTTGGTGAATTTTATTTCAATTTTTATTTTATTACATTTGTAATACATTTTATCCAAATACAATTAACAAAAAAAAAAAAAAAAAACACTTAGACTTCTATAAGTCATTTCAATAAATATTCACTAAGGGCATGTTTGCCCCATGGATAAACCGTGAAGTTGGCTTGACTTGCCTTCTATTCCATGTTTGTCGCATGTACTTCCATAAGTCCATTCAATTCATACCCAACTCCACGAGTGGGCCTCATACTTTTATTTAAATATTAAAAAACTACTCAATATTTATTTTTTTATTTAAATAAAAACTTCAACAATTTACTTTCTACCACATCAAACATAACTTTATTATTAAAAAATTATTATATATTCATTTTTTTATTTAAATAAAAACTTCAACTATTATCTTTCCATCTCATCAAACTTAACTTTATCTTCTTTTTCCTTTCACAAACATAAATTTATTTCACTTATCTTCTCTTCTCATCCCAACTCAACCCAACCCAACCCCTCCTCTCGAAGTCAAACATGCCTGAAGGTATTCCAATTTTATGGATATTTAAATTTAAATGTTATCGATATTCTTATTACCTAACCAAAATTAAACTAGAAAATAGCACCAATTGAAATATAGAAATGAATAAATTATAATTATAATTTAGTGGGGGGAAGAAATTATGAAGGTAAGTTGAGTCCCACACATGAAATTGCAACCTCGAAGTTTGCTAAAAGAAAAAAAAGAAAATGTTAGGAATTTGTGAAAATAATGGAAGGGAATCTCATAGAAGCATGCCTGTCCCAAGTGTTGATCCAATGCATAGAGTTTAGGGTAGGCTACATATCTGATTTTAAGGGCTAAATTATTCAACTTCCCCATAATACCCTTATGCTTATACCATAATTTTAATTAACCCACTCAATCATTCTCTCTTTCTTTTTCCTAATACCTTTTCCCTTTTATGACATGTTCTTCTTATTTTAATTTAATCTCTCTAATTAATTTATTAATATCGAGATTTGAACTTCTAATTTTAAATTACACAAGCATATTTTTTATGATTTCATGAGTACTACAACTTTATTTCATTGTTTTCATAAAAAATGGAGTTTGAAAATTAAAGCAACTAAATAAAGGGATAGTAAGATTAAATTTTAAATTTTACTACGTATTAATTATCGTGGAGCAGTTTAATGGTCAAAAAGATTTTAAAAAATTAAGTGGTAATGAGTTCAATTGATGGTCATCTATTTGAAAATTAATTTTTGGAAGTCCGTAAAATTAATCTCTAATAATAAGTGGCCACCATAAGGTTTAAACTCACCACCTTATGCACTTTAAAACCCTCTTTGATCAATTAAGGTACTCCATATTTGAGATATATGTAAATTAATTATATATATCGAAAAAAAAATAATAATAAAATTTATTATGTATATCTTATATAAAAAAATTATATTGATAAATTAAAAAAGAGTAGGAGTAATATAAAGATAAAATGAAAAAAGAGAATTATTTAGGATTATGAGAATAAGTACTCATCATTTGGAGGCGACAAAAAGCGGAGAAACAGCAATGGTTATTTCTTGGGATTGAAGGTCACGTGCCCTCCTCACCGATAACTTCATCTCTCACACCACACCACGGATTTTTCTTTTCCTTTTTTCTCTTTTCTACTTCACTATTTTAATTCCTTTTTTCTCTTTTTTTTTTTTTTTGGTTAATTATAAATTTAGTACCTATGATTTTATGAAGATTATAACTTAGTGTTTATGATTTCAAATTTTAAAATTTAGTTCTTAGGATAAAATTTGAATCTAGTTTTTCTGATTAATTCATATAATTTGATAAAAAAAAATTAAAATAGTTTTTGTTTTAAAAAATATATGTATAGCTTTTTTTTTTTTTTTTTTTTTGTAATTATTAATAAATTGAATATGTGAAAAATGAGTTTTCATGGGTAAATAATTCCGTGTAAAATATATATCTAACCATCATAAGTTTAATTTTTAGCTTTTTCTTATGTTCTAACAATATTTAAGAATGTACTAAACCCCGACTAATTAATCGTAGAACATTAATGAGTTTAAGGTCTAATATAATAATTAGCTATATTATATTCACATATAATTAAAAAAAAAAAAAAAATGTTATCCTTGAGCAGTTTAACTTCAATAATATCAGTGTATGAATAACAAAAAAATTCACGACTTCAAATCCCCCCAGCTTGTTGTAACTAAAAAAAAAGACATAAATTGGGTAAACCGTCCCAAAAAAAATATTAAATTAAAGTATGTTAAATAATTGACATAAACCGCTAGAGTTTTTATTTATTTATTATTATTATTTTTCTTTTTTTGAAATAGCTAACCCCCAGAATATATTATATTTTTAGCCAATACTTAATTAATGTTTCAATTTGGATCTCTCTAATCCCATTACCTTGATAATGCTGATCTGACATTTCAGCAAATAATCAATTTTCAGTTTATACATATATTGGTTTTTTTCAACTCTTTAAAGGGAAGACTATAAACTTTATATGGTGGGTATTTTTTTTAAGAAATTAGTGTTAGATGATAGTATTACTTTTATATAAGAAAAGAATTAGATATCGATTTTTAAGTTTAAATCTATAATTATGATTAAATTGAAATACAAACAAACAACTTAATATGCTCTTCAAAAAACAAACAACCTAATATGCCACCAGTTTTTTGGATTTTATATTGGAAATAATCTCAAAAGAAAGAGGTAAACAAGAACGAACTTTGTTTTATGGGTTGGGTTAATACAAGAAAAAGAAACCTCGAATACACTTCCGACCTCATTTGAACGTAAATTACAAGTTTGACTCATGTAGTTTGAAAAATGTTAGAGTTTAGTTTCTATAATTTTAAAAATTATAAATTTAATTTTTGTGGTTTGAAGAAAGTTAGAAGGTAGTCTCTATGATTTTAAAAATTAAAATTAAAGATGTTCAGAGTGGTAACTGTAATTTTTCTCCTTTCTCACTTCTTCATTCCCCGTCCTAACGCAGATTAATCAGCGAGCAGGTGCTCGTGGGGCCTCAATACTGTAGTGAAAATGAACATATTTAATTAGAATTAAATCCTTATAGTTTGATAAAATTTAAAAAAGCGCCATTGTCGCTTCTATTTATTTGCAAATTGAGTACATGCGAATTAGTTATTTATATGGAATGATGATAATATGAGTTAAGTGATAGATAGAACAAAAAAACTTATCATTTGGCACGAATAACTAATTTACACATATAATTCACAACTATTACAAACTTATAATTCTTATTTTTGAAATATTTATAGGAATTAAAAACTTTTTAAAATTATAGGACCGAACTTATAATTTACCGATTGTAATAAATATTCTATATAAATAAAAGTAGGTTGGCATAAGGTCACTTCAAAAAAAAAAGTTATATTACAAAGTTTTTCTACCATTGTTTTTTAAAACTACAATTTAATAAGTGGGAAATTAACATATACTTTTTTATTTGAAATTATGGTTAAGTAACAAAAGTTATAGTGAACTAAAAAAAAAGAAAAGTTTAAGCCATTTCCTTCGCCCAAAAAAGCTAATCACTAAATAAATAAATTTAAAAAAAAAAAAAAAGACTCTATAGATAGTCCAAATTATCCCTATGAATTTTGATTTGACCAATCATAGGGAATAAAACAAAAGTTGAAGTATTTAATGGTTTTGATTATTTATTAGAACTATTAGTCAAATGGCAACATGCTTAAAGAAAAAGGGGTTTGGATTTTGGAAATTGTTAATAGCTTAAGCTTTGATGATTAAAAATTGAAAGAAAAATGGTTGTTTAAATATTTGAGATTAAGAGAAAATTAGTTGGAAATTGATGCTGACATTATAAATTTAAGTTGATTAAGAATAGTAGACTGGTCAAGCCGACACTAATGTTGCACATGGGGCCGTCGCACGTGTTTAGATGATTGCTAGCTTCCATTCTTAATACGATCTTATAGATTATATGCATCTCTCAATTTCTTTTTCTTTTTCTAAACTAATGAATACATAACCTTACCATAAATGTAATATTTAAATAGAGTGTAAAATGAATTTAATTAATTAAGAAGTTCAACTTAACAATAATTCATATGTATTATCAACTTAAAGATTCCAATTTTGAATCTTTACAGCGTGATATCTTAAATTAAATGCATTCATATTTTTCAGATTACTCTTTTACTTCCATCATTTCTAATTAGAGCTATCTTTTGTAGATCACTTTGTATTTACTTATATAATTTCCTTAATTTTATCGATCAATAAATTATTTCTTTTAACAAAAGAAAGACCAAAATTTGAATCTACCCACTAAAAATATTGTTGTTGTATTGAAACGAATCCATGAATTTAACAATTAAGATGGAAATCAAAATGTCAATAAGAGCATATTTCAATCGACTTAAGTATAAAATTTCAATTATACTCCCCCTTATTTTTGTTGTTGAACTAAATGAAATTAAAAATTAAATAATAATAATAATAATAAAAAAAAAAAAAAAATCAAAGGTAGGTTCGAACAACTGTATTTATGAAATTATTAAAATTGTTTATAGTTTAATTTAATTTGAAAGTTGTTAACCACATTGCTAATGTCTGTTTATGAGTCTCCCTTGGCTCTTTGACCCAATTAAATATGAAAATATTTTGTATAAAAAATGCAAGTTCTCAAAAGCCAAGCTATCATTCATTTGATTATAAATATTAGTAAGGTTAAGTTATAGAGTTTTTTTTCTTCTAAAAAATAAAGAATAAGTTATAGAATGTATACTTTAGTATTGAATTAAATCAAATGGGTAATTATATATACTTTTAACAGATTCTCATGATCCCTACTCTAAAATAAACTGTCAATCCATTGTTCTATTGGTAGTTTGAATGTCATATTATTGGGAATATTATCTGAAAAGGAATCATAATGGTACAGTTAATAATGCAATTCATTAGGGAAAAAAAAAATACAGTAGAGAGATTATGTCATTGGCATAGATTGGTCATAGATAAGAGAAGAATGAAAACAATATTTTGTTCAATGATTGAGAAACACAATTATAAATCTAGATTTAATTGAATTAATAATATTATTAAATATAAATTAGCATGTTCTTAATTTTAAAATTTTAAGTGTAGTTTGAATAGGAGGCAATGTTTCAAAGTTTGAACCAGGATATGAGGGAGTTTGATGTAATCTTTTTGAAGCTGTCATTTCAATTATTACAATAGATGACTGAATTTTCTTTTTCAAAATTTAAACTTTGTAATTATGCTAAAATAAGATAATGATTATTGGTGATATGGTTTAATATTTCAAGTTACAATATGTAAATGCACGTGGATACTAAATCATACCTATATTTAAAATTAACCTACTACTGATTTTTTTATTAAAAAAGAAAAACAAGTAGGATTAATTGACTTGGAATAATATTGATAATAAAATGAATTAAAGTTATAAAAAAATTATGAAAAATTGGACCATACTCTTCCTTGTCTCATTTTCATTAGCTACAATATGGGGCAAAAAAAAAAGTAACAAATTTAATCATAAAAGAAAAGGAGCAAGTTAAACAAAGAATTTGAAAACTTTCCCAATCAATTCTTTTTTCACATGGATTTACTATCTTCAATCATTTTCAAATTCCAATTCTCTCACGCGCTTGATTATACAAAGATAAATATATAAATTATATCTCTATGTTTAACATCTTCAAAAACTTATTGCATGAAATCTTCATCCAATGCATTTATTTGGCATATCTTTAATTAGCTAAACCATACTTAAAGTAACCAAATAAAACTATCAAATATCACCGACCTTATTATATTTGGTTATCAAGGTAACTTAATGACTAACAAATTTTAAATCTAGGGAGTATTGAGGCATGAACAAGACAATCATTTTTAGTGAATAATGATTGTTGGAGGGTAATAATTGTTGATGGGTAATTATTATTTATATTTGTGGTGTGAATTATAATTAAGAGGGTAATCATTATTTTGTTTGGAATGTAAATAATAGTTTTTTTTAGTTCAACAACAACTAAGGATGGAGGATTTGACTCTGATTTTTTTATCATGGACACGAATTTATATTGGTTGTTTCTTTTTTTGGCGAGTATGGACATTAGTTAAAGGAGTAATCATTATTTTTGTTTGAGATTAAAATAATGGTTAGTAAGAAAGTTTTAGAAGATGGTGGATTATTGAGATGATTATTAAGCAATACGATAATGATTAAAGGAGATTAAGATAAATAGTATTCATTACTAAGATAATAATTGTTGGTGATCTAAATAAAGAGAAGCTAACCATTACTCTTCTTTCCGCTTGATGTTGGAGGCCCAAGTCGCCCATTATTAACTACTAGACCAACTTATGATAATTTTGTTTATTGTATTCTCAGTATTTGAGTTAATCAAAAATGATGTTTTCATCTTCATGTGTTGGGAGAAAGAGTATAGCTGAAGACAAAATCAGTTGGAACGTCCCCACAAGCCATTGATTAGTGCAATGATTTTGAAAGTGGGTTTGAGCTTGAAAGCCAAGAAAGAAAGTTGATCAATCAATCACAGGTGGAGACAACCTTGGAGAAACTAAGGGACCAAACCACACACAACAAATAACCTTATTGGGAAGAAGCTTTGACCAAAACATTAACTTTGTAATGTAGCAATAATGTTACTATCCAACCCAATCCAGTGGCCCCCACCCTTTTAACTTTTGTCTTGTGTGTGAACTCTCTGGTCAATTTTGGTTCCATTTAAAGCCTCTGTTTTCTTTTTATTTATTTTTCTTTCTTTAAGAAGATAGAATTCCTTTCTGGGTTTTCGAGGATACAAGAAAGCCCCACAAACCAACAACCCTACAAAATTCTTTGTATCTTCAGCACACAAACTGACACATTTTGGAAGCATTTTTTAAAATTTTCTTATCCCTACTTTTTACTCCAATCAACATTTTTTTTTAACAGGATATCGAGCTTAAAAAACAACAACAAAAAAAATTATAATTAAACTCGAATATGGAATCTCTAATAGAGTAAACTTTTTTTCTTATGACTTGAGATTTTGAAGTTATGCTCCTCTAAATTGAGAGATACTATTGACCCGTCCTTATAAACTGTGACACCAGGATACATCGTAGGATTGGAAGTAAAATGAGAATTGCCTGTAAAATTCATTCCCACATCTGTTTAGAATTTGGGATCTTAAAAAGAGCACACATCCAAAGCTCAGATGTTCAACCACTGCACTGCCCCTAATAGAGTATTATATCTTGGAGACCTCAAATCTCTGAGGCCGATGGTTAAAGACACTCCAATCAACTAAATTAGAAAATTATTTAGACCAAAAGATTGTGCAAGTCCATCAAAAGTTGGTTGTATCGCATTCAAAAAAGGGAAGAAAAGAAGCATTTTTAGCCATTAAAAAATTGAATCTTTGAACGAGTTCGGCTTCAATATTTTCAGTCGTGTTTGTTTTTGTTTGGGGTTTCTTCACCCAAAAAAAAAGAATTGGAAATTTTGGTCAGATGATAGAGTTTTAAATGTTTGAAGAAAAGGTATTGGGTACCAGTTTGAGTAATGTCTCCCCCCTGTCGGTAGCCCTAATGCTGCCACCTACACTCAACAAAGGGACACCAATGTCAACTTATTTGGCTTCCTAGATTTTCTCTCTTTTGTTTCTTTACAGCTTTTTCATCACTACAGTTGAACTCCGGCTTTGATCGGTCAAGCCTCTCCCTAATGGTTGTAGAGTGTTTTTTTAATCATCCTTTGTTCAAGAGGTTAATGAACTTTCTTCTTTTCAATCAATTCTGATCTCTCGGTTCACTTTCTCTGTTTTGTGTCTCCCTTTAATGGTCGTGTGGCTCTTTTGGAGAGGAAGAATCATTTTTTACTTCTGATAGAG
The DNA here is from genome assembly GCA_037832685.1 of Sicyos baderoa. Taxonomy (NCBI): domain Eukaryota; kingdom Viridiplantae; phylum Streptophyta; class Magnoliopsida; order Cucurbitales; family Cucurbitaceae; genus Sicyos; species Sicyos baderoa. Next base: position 5,634,379 of record JBBMEF010000018.1, on the reverse strand, counting down.
AATCGGAGTTTCGCCCCACTACATATTTAGGGCATCCACCATCAAGGCTGTGCATATTTTTTCATTTAAACATTCAATTTCTAATAATTCAACCATGTGTTTTAACTGTTAGCTCTGTATTCACTCACTAATTTGGCCAAATTAGACTGACTTGATAAGCCTTCATTTCTCAATTTTTTTTGGGATTTCAAATCAGAAACCTCCTGATTACTAGATCGTACATGACATGGTACCGTTGAAACTATGCTCTTTTTGCCTGATTCTTTTTTCTTTTTTTTTAGAGGATAATCAAGTCCTGAACCAACAGGGAATCTGAGAGAGGACTTCTCATTCATAAAGACTTTATTGTTACTCACAAAACTAGGGGCCGACAGAAGGCTCTAGTGAATGGACAGGAAGCACTTGAGATCATTTTGTAAAATTTTGGAACGTGAGAATATTTTGTGATAAATATAGTAAACGGGTTATGTTATCCTTATAAACCCTGTTAGAGTTAGAATCCTGGCCCATTGCCCAAGTGCAGGAGGCCCAAGAGAAGAATAAAATGTTGGAGAAAGAAAATATAATATATGTGCGTGTCCAATCCTCTTTTCGTAGAGTCAGCTTGCACTCACCTCAACTATTGTCACGAGATATATATCACCGCCTGACTCTACAATATTTCGATGCCAAGGAAAAAGTTGACTATCATGGATTGAATTCATCATCTTAAATATTTCAAGGCCCTCTTTAACCATTTGAGCAATTCGATGATGGTTCTGCAAGCCCATAAGTCTCTTGTGAAACTTGTCTTTTTTTAATGTGACAAAATGCTCAAAAAATCCAATACTAACTTGTTAGTGCACAGAAGGCCCAGTTCTGACTCTATAATCAACCTTGAAACTATAATCTATCTTTGTACAAAATTTCATGATCTTTGCTAGTGTAAGTTTATGGAAAGTTCAGAAATCATACGTTCAATATGATAAGGAGTTTCAAACTAGTGAATCCGGCCAGTTGATGACTAAGAACCATTGATCATTAATCTTACATCAGAGCATGCAATGTTTGAGAGTAGCCCCTCTCCCTTAAACCATGCATCTCAGCAGAGGAAAGTGTTAGACTCCTAAGGAGGGTATTTTTGGGATATTAATAAAATATGTGTAAGGGTAGAATAATAATTAGTAGTCAAGGGTTTTAGTATAAATAGGAGAGTCAGGGTCTTGAGAGAGAGTAGCCTTCTCGAAAAGCTACGATATGGTATTGTAACCTCTATTTATTATATCAATATAATTTTATTGTGTAGTTGTCATTTTAGTGTTAGTTCTCTTGTGTATATTAAGATTACCATATCGGTGTCTTAACATAAAGCTAATTCCATTATAATTGAAATGGAAAGAGAAGACTAGGCAAGAAGAAGAACGAAACTAGGAGTATTCTTTTTCCCAGGCCAACCCAACCAGAAACAGCAGGAGAATGAGTTGGAGGTCTTATAAATTATATAACATGATTCAAATGGTGTAGGCAATTCATTGTCATGATGTTCATCATTATTTGTGAAGAGTTTGTTAAGTAGGTTTTGGTTTCAACTTTTTCCAAAATCCAGCTCGTTTCTAAAGAAGTGCATAACAGTAACACTATATCTATGCATATAATTCAAACATATGAATGTGTTGAACAGAGAAGAAAAAATGACTGACCTGTTTTGGGATATACATGAGCTGGGATTGAGTTGTTCAATCACATCACCACACAAGAGATCTTTCCAAAGACTATAAATTTACTCTCTGCCCTTTTGATCCCTGGACCAAAAATCAAAAACTGAATGTGAAGATAATGTTACCATAAACTAAATGATCGAATTTAGAGAGTTAAAACTTTATATCCCTAGTTCAAATATTTCTAATGTTTCCCTTCATATATCAATATCCATAACCTATCTACTCAGCCTCTGTCAATCAAACTATTATAAGAGTTGGAGCTTAGATGTGAAAGGATGTAGATGAATAAACTAAATAATCAAGTTTATCTGAACTTTAGCCGTTCAAGTTGTTGAGGCTTGTAACAATTTGAACCATATATTCGAGTTTCGACCATCACTAATCTAAAAATTTTAGTGCTAAAAAGTAGATTAAATATAATCATTCCATGTATTCTTAATATAAATAGATAGTTTCAACTAGATAAGCTAAAGTGAGAAAGAAAATGCATCAATATGCTCAATTGTGCTTGTAAAAAACTAGAAGTACCAGTTTACTTCATTCTGCTGAGAAAGGAGATGCTTTTAACAGAATTTGACAATAGACTTCTTATGAGGCTGATTGAGCATTGGTCTGAACAGTTATGAACTCATAAATCATAATAGTCCAACTTCGTAATTTAGCGCTCGATCTTAAATTTCTTCCTTAAATCTACTTTAATCAATAAAGCGGAAATGACCTCTAGGCAAAAACATAAGATCACCCCATGCCATCAATTAAATTATTGTAGGTCAAATTTCCTCTGTATAAACCAAAATATTACAGCATACTGAAAGCTCGGGTATGTAACTAGCTAGCTTCAGCTGTCCATCTAACTCTGTCAGTATGAAATATATTTCATCAGAATCGGGGTGAGAATCAGCTGAAGCTGAAAACTTATGAATTCTCCCTTCCAATTCAATCCAACTCGACCCGGGATTTTTCTTTTCAACCCCTTGTTGTTTCAACATTGCTCGGATATGAGCAACCTCCATCCAGTGCTTTTCTTCAGCATACATGCTAACCAAAAGATTGTAATGCCCACAGTTATTGGGCTCCAAAATCATCAACTGTTCAACAGCATCTTTAGCAATCTCCCAGTTCCCATGAAGCTTGCAACCATTTAACAATGCTCGCCAAACAATAGAACTTGGTTCAAATTCCATACTTTGAATCAAATCTAACGCCTCGTCAAGCAATCCTGCTTTACTCAACATATCAATCATGCAACCATAGTGTTCGACTTCAGGATGGATGCCGTAATCACGAGTCATACTCAAGAATCTACTTCTGCCTTCTTCAACTAACCCAGCATGTGTGCAGGCGCTTAATATGCTAATAAAGGTAACACGATTGGGCATGATCTTCTCCCTCTCCATGATGTCAAACATCTTTAGCGCCTTCTCTGCACAGCCATGAACAGCAAGCCCTTCAATTACAGCATTCCAGCAATATAAATTTTTATCCTTCAACTTGAAGAAAACCAAAAGTGACCAATCTAAACTCCCGCACTTGGCGTACATGTCAACTAATGCAGATCCAATATAAACATTAAGATTAAGTCCCCGAGACATTACATAATGATGTATCTCTTTTCCTAGTTCAAGAGCTCCAACATGGGCACAAGCTGAAACAACAGTTGACATTGTTACCTCATCAGGAATAATCCCATTCATTCTCATGTCATCAAATATCGCCAGCGCTTCTCGATAACACTTGTTCTGAGAATAGCAACTTATCATGGTTGTCCAGGAGATTATATCCTTAGTAGGCATCTTATTGAACAAAAACTCTGCAGACTCCACATTTCCCAATCTTGCATAGCCATCAATCATGGTATTCCAAGTTACAGTGTATCTTTCCGGCATCTCCTCAAACAGCCTCCCAGCCAAATCCATATCTCCAGCCCGAGCTAGAGCCGAAACCATAGTGGTCCATGCAAAAGTATCTCTTTCAGGCATTTCATCAAACACCTTTCTCGCTTCACCGAGTCTCCCCAAATTCGAGTAAAAATCAACCAGAGCAGTTTGAACAAACACATCCGATTCAAGCCCATTCTTCCAAACATGACAATGAATCATCCGTCCCAACTCAACCGCACACATACATGTGCAAGCTTTAACTAACGACGAAAACGTATAACTCGTAGACAAAGCCTTGGATTCCAACAAATGTACATAACATTGCAAAGCTCGAAACGGGTGCCCGCAACGAACAAACCCCCGAATCATCGCATTATACACAAAAACATTAGGATTTTCCATCTGGGCAAAGACCAAAAGCAGATAATCTACACGGTTAAATGACAAAGACGCATTAATGAACTGATTCACTAAAAAGCAATCCTGGGTGGCATTAGTTTTGATCATTGAAGCATATATACCATCCATTTCGTTGATCGTGGAGCAGTTCTTGATTCGATCGAGTAGAGTTTGCCTGAAAGTATGAACATTGGGCCGTAGAAGAGGCGTTGAGATTGAAGAACAGGGGAAAGCGCAAATGGTTCTTGTTATCCGTTTAAGAGCGTTGGAAATCGCAACTGGAAACATGGGTGCTGCTCTTCTGCTCCATTTATCTGAAATATTCTGGAGATTGGAGAAGACGAGAGGGAGAAGACAAGTTTTTTGTATGAATATTTTCGAGTGAACCCATTAATTTCTCACATTTCCCGCACTCTTTTCCTTTTTAAAGGATCAAAAGTGGAATTTATTTTTTTATTTTTTAATCAACTTTGATTTAGTTATTATTTTTTTTTTTTTAGAATGATTTAGTTCATTTTTTTATAACAGAATTATGTGTGTATAAATATGTCATGGGTTTGAGTTCTTACCTCTAATTTCATCTATTTCGTATTGTGGTCACATTGATTTTAAAGTGGGACAATTTTGATAGAAAATTTGGATAAAGATTCTATATAAGAAAACAAATGCTACATATAAAATTATAGGGATTTTTCATGTATAATAAAAATGAGTTAAAAAATTACATGTATAGTACAAAACTGAAAATAATTGAATATGTATCAAAAATGAAAAATGGGTCATTTGAAAATAGTGATTGAGTTCAATCACTGTTAATTTATTGATTCAATCGAATAAGTGTGATGGAGCTTAATCACTCAACAAACTGATTGAATACAATCAAATATTGTTGATTGAGTTCAACCACTTGAAATTTATACCAATTTTAAGGAGAAATTGGTATAAATTAATTTTTGATAAAAATGTGATATAATTCTAATAGGTGTCATAAAATTGGTATATAGTACAAATTCTCAAAATTATATAGTATTTTTAATTTGTAATTAAAAAAAATGAAGAAAAGGGATCGTGACTTGCCATAATAACTAAATAAAAAATGCAAAAGTCAAAATGAGTATTTTTAAAATATAGATAGAAGTTGAAAAATACAATAATCAAAACCTGACTTTTAGGTTTATAAAATTGCTAAACATCAATATGATCAATTTGATCCTTGTTATTATTTTGTTAGGTAAGAAAAAAAAAATTACATCTTTTTTTTTTGCTTATGTCTATGATTGTGTGGTTTTTTTTTTTTATGTCGATAATTGTGTGGGTTAACTTGTGTGTATCTTAACTAATGTTACATGATACATCTATTCAGCAATACTATCGAGGTATGTTAGAGAAGGGGTAACTGGTGTCGGAAAGATTTCGTATCTGAGTACGAATGGAGTTGAGTTTGAGGTACTTTAGTTCAAGAGTCTCATGGGGTATGTTTCTAGCTAGCAAAGGAGAAGCTCCACCCCAGTTGATTTTACCAAAAGGAGGGTGTTGGGGAGTTCTAAATTCTACTATTTGCTTCATTTTCTTCTTACTTTCATCAATATATTAAACCAACCAATTCAGCTGGTTCTTGTTGTGAGAATCTTGTTTTTTTAACTGTCTTGTAGAGTTCATTGGATTCTTCCTCTGAATTGTGACTGGTAACCACATTTCAAATTGGTATGAATTAGGCCTTGTTTGATAACCATTTGGTTTCTTGTTTTTGGTTTTTCAAATTTAAGCAAATTTTCTCTTAAATTTCCTACAATTTGTTTCATCTTTTCTACCATGTATACATCTTTCCTTAAGAAGGTAGAGGAAGACCAACCAACTTTTAAAAACAAAAAAAAGTAACTTCCCAAAGTTTGTTATTGTTTTTAAAAGTTGGTTAGTATTCTCATACTTCCTTAAAGAAAGATGGATAAATGGTAGGAAAAATGGAGCACATTGTAGGAAATTTGAGAGAGAATAGTCCTACATTAAAAAAACAAAAAATAATGAACCAAATAGTTATCAAACGGAGCCTTAGTCATTAAGATCAGTTAAGTTGATTAAAATGACTGCGCAATTTTGCTTTGTTCATACGTAACCGATTAATCCTACAATATTTGAATGTCAAAAAATCTATTAAGAAATCATGTTTTTATTTAACTTGTGTTTCGACTATTGTAAGGTAGAAAATTAACTAACCAAAAGAGAGCGGTGATTACAAGAAGTTTCTCCAACTAGGTTCCAATAACAAGTGGTAGATTAATTCATAACCCTAAGGTGACACTAATTCTCTGAAGGGCAGTGGATCACAGTCTGAGAGACAAGATGTAACTTAATAATATTCACCAAAACAAAAATGTACTCACATTTAGTTAGGACTTTTGTATTGTTCATTTTTGGTTAATTTACATTATAGAGGCTTTGAGCTTCCCCATTTGGATTGTGTAACCACTACAAGCTTAGATGTTGAGAAAAAAGGTGGACAAACATTGGCATACAAGTAACTTTCCAGCTCCAAAATGTTCTTCATTTGGCTTCTTCAAGCCGAGTTCGTACCGTTTCGGCACTCGACAATTTCTCAATGCTGCAACAAGAAACCAGATAGAATTTAAGCAACCCCTCGACAGTCAAGTTCTTTATGGATACAAGTTTTTGCAGAGGATGGATAATTCATTAACCATAATCTGATCGATGATTTTCCAAAAGTCAAGTGTAAAAGACGCTTACCGTATTAGGACATCGCCACTGGATGCTAACTTCTCCGAAATCCATTCGGGAACTAGTTCCAGCAACAAAGTGAGCTGCTCTTCAACTTCTCCTACACAAGTGTAACCAAAAAGAAACAAATCAGCTCCAGTTCAGCTAAAACAAATAGGAGTCTATTTAACAGGCGCATTATTTGCTTACTTTTGTCAACAATGTCTGAATTGCCAACAATTATTTTGTAAATTAGCTCCTCCTTTGTAACAACTGCACGCTTGTGGAACAAGAAAAGGATAGCATTGAAGAGTTTGGGCAGGTTGGCAATCATCTTCTTTCGTCTCTTAGCTTGTGATATTGCTGGCGATTGCTCTTCTTTCGCCTTCCTTTCTTTCTCTCTAATCTGCAAATTGAGAACACAAGAAGTTCTTAACATACTGTCCCTACGATTGCAAGCAAATATACATTGCCATGCTGACCATGAAATGAGAAAATTTATCCTAAAATAGAATAGAAACCAGAAACTTGAAAATATCATAATGGATCAATAGAGTTTCTCTTAAATGGTAGATCAAGTCAGCACAGATAAGGAGTATTGCATCGTACCGATTTCAGAAGGCTTGGAGATAGAACACCTAAAATGTCATTGTCAAATGAAGCACTGATATCATCTAATTCATCCTCATTTCTATCTTCCTTTGTGGGAGTGTCAAATACAAGCGATCTAGAACGAGGTTGACGCCTAACCAACTTGTTTGTTGAGCAAGATGAATCATCATCATCATCAGGACTCATGGAACTTCTTTTTGGTGGAGGCATCGCGGGAGTGGACGCCATAAGCCGAGCTGGGGTTGAAGCAAGTTTAGCTGGAGTAGAATTAAAATCGTTAATTTTTGCAGATATCGCATCTTCCTTGGTCATGGTTACTCCACCAGCCTTATTACTTGGAGTTGTGGGCTGGGGCAGTGATGAAGAACGAATTGGAGAAGCATAATTTTCCAAACAATTTAGGAATTGCAGTTTAACTGGGGAAGAAAGCTGGGATGAAGAAGCTGCATTACAAAATTCTGCATTGACATTTGTCTCGACGTATGAACTTTGATCTGCATTCTCCATTTCTCTCCTAACAATTTTTTTAGAGAAACTATGAGATGCCCCTAAAAATTCCTTCGGTTTACTCGGGCGAGTAACCGTCATAGGAACCATAGATTTAATTATACGGAAGCCTTGACTTTCTTCTGAATGAAGATTAAAGGGAATATCTTCTGTGACTTTTGTTGATGACATTGCTGGCTGCTCAATTGATGTCTTCAAGGAAGATGAAGATATGGATTCTGGAAAAAGGCCTTGGCTTGGACAATTGAATGGCTTCGGCAGCAATTCTTTTGGAATATCATCAATCTAAATACAGAAGCACGTCTTAGATCATAATTGAAAGAGCAGCACACAGATATTGACATTATACAAGATATGATTGTCTTCAAATTGAAAGAGAAAAACATTCAAGATCAACTACGGCACACCCATAATTGGTCTTGGGTTCGAATCCCCCACCCCCAAATTATTGTAATCTCAAAAAAAAAAAAAACATTCCTTCACGACAAATTAGTGAAAAAATACCTCCCCATAGCATCTATGCATTATGTTTTAAGACATCAAGTACTTGTATATAAAGGGACTCAAGTTATCACAATTTCAGATCAATCTACAGAGAAAACCAAGTTCTAGGATTCATGACCACAAATACAAATAAATTATACACCTACAAATCAAAAAAGAAAAATCTTGCATACCTCTGGATGAGAATTCACAAATTCCAAAAGTCGTGCCTTGAATAACTGCCTCAATTTCATATACTGGTTTCCTGTATCAAGGTCATCTTGATTATCTAGCACACCAAAGTTGAACGATATATGAAGATCTGGCTTGAAACAACTGGTCCGCTCGTCAAATATACGAACCTCCTTGAGCTCTATTACTTCAGGTAAAATAAACTTCAATTGTGCTAAATGGCCAAATGAAAACCTCCTACACTCATAGCCATCAAAACCAGAATTAGACTTCACAACACAAACTCAAAGACTAAGAAGTAAATAACAAAATTACAGCGAAAAACATCAGAAAATAGACAATGCAAGTTCAATCATATGGTGCTAAACGTCCAACATTAGAAAACACAATTGCACTTCACTAAAGAAAAGATGCATATTGACCAAGGTCCATAATCTTTCTTCTTCTTTTTTTATATCCATGTCTCCAAGACAGTTTTCACGCACCTCGATTAATGTCCATAGGAAATTAATTAATTCCTAGCTAGATGACCACCTTGGATTGAACTCATCACTTGCCACTCCATGATGGTTCAAAGGTCCATAATCTTTGTTGTTCTTAATTGATTATCATTACAAACAAGTAGTTCTAACAGTAACAAGATTCACAAAATTCTTCAGAGTTAGGCACCCACTCAGATTAATAATTAGAGGGAAAAAAATACCAAATGAACAAATAAATAGATCCTAGCATCCAGAATAAGTACCTATCAGTGAGAACTTCAATCTTGGGGCATACATTAGAAAAATTCGAAGATACACCTTTACATCGTAACAATCGCATTGCAGAATCCAAGCTCTCAAAAAACTTGCTCAGAATCTCAAATCTGCAAACACCAGAACATCAATACTCATTAGATCAAAAGGCAGCCAGCCATCGGTAACCTAGATTCAAGATCAAGAAACAAAAACAACTTACTTCTGAGGCAAAACCCGAGACTTATCGAGTGAAGCCTTAGATCTGGTAGATGGACTTTTATTCTGCAATGAACCTATCTGCCTTCTGGCCGATCTACCTCCAGGAGGCTGCTGGTGATGATCAGATCCACGGACGCTCTCGGCAGCTCGCCGAACTTCTTTGATCGAAAGCGCAACCTTACGGTTCCGAATTCGATTCGGAACGGCGGCCGGCTTCTCCGGGGTCTTGGAGCTTAAAGACTGTGGATCCTCGAGTAAGGATTTGGAATTAGATCGCAAGGTTTTCTTCGTTCTGAAAGGCAAAGATGAAGAGTTCGTCTTCTCTGAAGAAACGTCCATTGTTGCCGATTGTAAGAAAACTCCGATTGGGAAAATTACAGAGTGATTTAGGGTAAGAAATTTGTGAGGTTGTATATATGGGATATGTTTTTGGCGGGAAGGAGGAGCTATCGCTCCTGTGTCAGCCTGCCACGTGTCCTCCCGCCAAAACATTACGTTTCTTCCCGCGAAAAATGTCTTGGGTTGTTTGGGAGATGGATTAGTGTAGTCGGATTATCTGCTAATACGAATAGGTTTACTCGAGCTGTAGTTTGAGCTAGCTCGAGTGATCGTTGGTTCCCGCCAAATTTCTTTTGGGTTGTTTGGGAACTGGATTTGGGTAGCCTGATTGTCCGCTTAAGTAATGTTAGAACGCGATTCCCTTGGATCTCGGAGTACGTGGGGCAGCCTGGAATTTTTAATGAAAAAATTTCATTTATAATATAAAAACAAAAACAAAAACAATCTATGATTAACAATTACCACATAAATCATTTAATTTTTTATTTAAATTATAATATTTGTGATTTGTTGCCTTAATAGTAATGCTTCTGATTGTACCAAATAGGTCGATGACAGGATTGGTTATCTAATTTAGTGTTAATCTATTTTCAATAAAAAAAAAATAGTAACTATAATCATGGTTATTAATATTAATACGGTATTAATAATTCAAAATACTATATTGATAAATAAATAATATTATATTAATGAATATTAATAATATCGTATCGAATTATATTTATGATTATGATCACAAATATTTTCAAATTTAATTACATTTATAATTATTTTATTTAAATATCTCATTAATTACAATTTCCCTACATAAAACGGAGCCCGTAGAAGCCCAATAGTGGAACAATCCAAAATTCAATTGTCGGGCCCGGCTTCAATTTCCCACTCGGCAACTAAATCATGTCATACAGGTTTCAGCCCACAGCCCATTTAGTAGCTCAACATTTGTTGCTATAACTTTTTTTTTTTTCTTTTTTCAACTTTGGTTCGGGTAGAGAATATTTGAATTTATAATCTCACGATTATCCAATTTTATATTGATTTTAATTTATTAACTCATTAACAAATTCTTATGTTTATGACTCTTACCTGATATTAACTTAGCTATGCGAAATAAAATGGTTAACAAAAAATCAAATATATTTTATTATCACAATAATATGGTATTTTTGTTTTATTTAAAATTATTATCTCCACGATTTATATATATTTAAAATAAATCAATCATTAACTAGAACGGCAAAATAATCTATCTTTCTCCAAATAGAGATGACTCTCCAAAAAAATGTATATATTAGTACAAAATTATGGAGAATAAACAACAAACACTATAGATACCATCTCAACTAATACGAGAGTCAAATATTGATTTACACGAATGGATTACTACCAAACAAAATAAATAACACACCACCAACTTATTTTCAATTGCAATAGAAACAATTAGTTGGTTTATATTAACAATGATACTGATGAAATTAAATAATAAAATGAGTATTTTACTCTAATTTACTTATACCACAGTCACATGTGTCAATCATCAAAATCTGTATAATAACACTAATTTATACTAAAAAAAATAAAAATAAATTGAGATATTCTTTGAAGAATTGAATAATATTCTGAACATTTGGTGGAATTGAGGGGAAAAGAGAAGAAGAGTGATCGATTAAGGGTGTGGAGAAGAGAAGCAAAGAGACGAGAAAGAGGGTAAACGGAATTACTCAACCTCACGTTTCTTCTTCTATTTCTTTCTCTAATTTTACTCTCAATTCTCCAACTCCAAATTCAGCGCACAGATTTTTTCCATTATTTTTCATCTTTCCCTTACACGCAACCCCAAACCGACCCTTTGATTTTCCGCCGCCGATTTCGCCGGTTTTCACCGCCTCCGATCATCCAAACCAGCGATTCCGACATGGGTTCGGCTTCTTTTCGGCCGCTTTTCACCCATTCGTTCATGGTTCTTTGATGGTAAGCCTCGTCCCAGCATACCCAATTGCTTGTTTTGATTCATCTTGAGTTTTCTTGATTCAATGGTGTGCGTTTGAGCTTGAATGTTAGTGGATTGTGTTAACTCTTTCGAACTAGCTTCTCTTGGAATTTGTGGGCTACTCGACATGGGTTTTGTTGATTCTCAAGTTATCTCTGGTTCTTTATCCTTTAATTTCCTAAATTTTGTAGCTTTTGTGTTTTTTTGCTGACTGATTATAGGCTGTGATTCATGTTGCTTGATCATTCGGCTCTTTTCCCCGTTTCACCCCTCTCTGAAAATGATTCATCTACGAGTTTTAGTTCTAGAATATTTAGCTATTTGACTTCGAACTTCATTGGATGGTGTGGTGCGTTGTTATAAATAATAGTGTTATGATGAATGAAGGTCAGGGCTAGAACAAATGTTCTAAAAATAGTTGAACCAAGAACCACCGATGTCAATATGTTATCCTTGTATGTGTTGCATTTACAATGCACTAGAGATTAGCAGACCGAGTCCTTTCCTATAAATTTCATAGACGTCCTCGAGTCTGAATGCCATGCACAACCACCTCGCAACCCAACTCTCAACCTTACTCCTACCACATTTTAGACCCAGAACCTGACAGTTTCCTTTGATAACCCTCAATCATATTACTGGCAAAGCTTTAAAAAACTAGATCGTGATTCAAAATGAGAAAGGAGCCCTCCATAGCAGATCATAAGAAGACCGTATTATTCTCAAATAGCTTGTAGGGTAAGGGAACTCTATTCTGCCCCACCTCAAAACCCGTCAACAATTCTGCCATCCACCCCTCTCGAGATAATCGTATTTAGGGTGTCGACAACTAGCATGAAAATGAAGGGAGAAAATGGATCAGCTTGATGGGCCTATTGTATAAAATGTTATTCTAATGGCTATATTTACCATTTGAAGTTAAATGTATTAACCCTTTTTTTAGAATAACCGTTCCTAACTTGTTATGGAGATTTTCATTGTTTTATTAATGAACCATGAAAAGTGTGTCCACAACCCCTTTACTTGAGTAGTTGGTGACTTGGTGTTGACAATCATACAAAATGATAGTTGCCTTCCGATTTATATAGCCTCTATATGATGTCTTCCTATTCATGATTTTTGTATCCTTGTAGCTCAAACTTTTATTTTTGCTCTCTCTTTTAACTTCTTTCAGGTGATGGGCTTGTTGTATCTGCCCACTGTCCATCTTACTGAATGATGCTCAGTGGAACAACGGGTGCTGATAATGTTGGAATTTTTAGATGGAAAGGTCGTGGTGAATCATCGTTAACATCTCATTTGCTCAAGGATGTGCCACCAGAGATTGAACTATCCAACTTTGGAAGAGTGCCAAATCCTGGTAGTGAGAGCCCTACGGGGCTTCTTGATGGGGAGCGCTCAAGTGTGGAACCAATAGCTGACTTGGACCTATTCTTTGAAAGGATCTACAGTTATTATTGCAACAAAGGCCTATGGTGCATCATTACAAAGTGGATAGTAGAGCTTATGAGTCTTGGCTTCACCATATGTTTCTCAGCATTTTTCTTGCTATTTGTTGATTGGAATGGTCTCCGTAATGCCAAGTGTGGGATGGTTGCTGTGGAGTCTGGAGCAAAACCATGTGATCTTGCAAAGGAAGCTCTTCATGAGCATCCCTTACGCCATATAACACTTTCTAAAGCTATCATCCTTGGATATTTGGGCATATTTTCTGTTTATTGGATCTTTTGCTTTCTTAGGTTTTTTGCACAACTAAAGGACATTTTAGGAATCCGTCACTTTTATCACAACAGGTCGGTTGGACAAATCTTATCGATAGATTTAATGCTTTTAAAATCTTTCTTTCCATTTAATTACTTCATTATGAGCTACAATTTGAGCTTTCATAGATTAATCCCAATACCTGTGTTGTTTTTTTTGAAGTCTTCACATATCTGACAATGAAATCAAAACTATGCCATGGGCAACAATTCTTGAGAAGGTTGTTGAGCTGCAAAGTACTTGTCAGCTCTGTGTGGCTAAGGATCTTTCTGCTCAAGATGTGGTCATGCGCTTAATGCGGAAAGAGAACTACCTTATTGGGATGCTTAACAAAGGAGTACTTGCTTTTCCAATCTCAAAGTGGGTCCCAGGTGCTGGCCCTGCTGTGAAATTTGACTCTTCTAGAAATCATTATCGGTTAACATTGACAAAAAGTCTAGAATGGACGTTGAATTGGTGCATACTACAGAGCATGTTTGATCGGTATGTCTATTATTGGAAATATTTTTCTTACTATTAATTTATTAGTAAATGGTTACCGCTAGTTTTTAGACTAATCAAACATTAAAAACTGATACATCCTTTTTATGATAATTGCCCATGTGTATGTATGATTTACTTGACAAAAAAATAATGTTATCCTGTCCATATATTCATCCTCTTATATCTCTCACCTTCACCTTTGTAAATTTAAGTATTGGTCTAGAGCATACTGTTGTTAAGACCTAAAACTTGAATTATTGTAAGCTTTCAACTCAGTTATTTGTTTTTTTTATCTAGCGAATTCTGCTTGCTTTATAGAATACCTAATGATTGAAGCAAATTCTTCTTGCAGTAATTACTGTGTTAGAAGGGAGTTCATATCCAATCCTAGAACATTAAAGAAAAGGCTTACGGTAGTTGGAGTAGTGATGCTCTTGCTTTCTCCATTTCTTGTCATATTCATGCTGGTATACCTCTTTCTGAGGCACGCTGAACAGTTCTATAACCACCCAAGCACAGCATCATCTCGAAGGTGGTCAAATTTGTCAAAGTGGATTTTTAGGGAATTTAATGAGGTACTGAGTCTTTAGATTTTACCTCGTGAACTTCATTTATTTTTATCATTTGCCTATCATTTGCGAAAATTTGCGTTGAAAACATTTAGTATATAACTCGTGACAGATAATGGTATGACATAACAAAAGGCGGGATTTAGGTTCTAACATGTCATGTGTGACAGATAATATCTCAAGAGAGGGGGAGAGGCGGAGATAGAGTTTTTCAATACTCTTATAAAATATATCATGTAATATTGTGATTGCTGCTATATCTTCGACAGGTTGAGCATTTGTTCAAGCACCGGATCAATAGCAGCGTGCTTCATGCTTCAGAGTATCTAAAGCAATTTCCCTCTCCCATTATTACGATAATTGCAAAGTTCATCTCATTTGTCTTTGGTGGTTTTGCTGCTATTCTGATCATCATTGCTTTTCTAGAGGAATCTTTACTGGAAGGCCATGTAATATACATTTCATTTACTCTTAATCGTAAAGCTATTGATACTTTAATCTCTAAATGTATGTTCTTTTGCCATTCAGATTTTTGGCCGCAACCTCCTCTGGTATGCTGCTGTTTTTGGAACTATTACTGCTATTAGTCGGGCTGCAGTCACCGATGAAATTTTAGTTCTAGACCCCGAGGGGGAAATGTCCATGGTTGTCCAACATACACACTATATGCCGAAGAGATGGCGTGGCAAAGAAAATTCCGAGGATGTCCGACTAGAATTTGAAAACCTTTTCCAGGTAACTTAGCTAACAATTCATCTCATTCTCTGTGTGGCTGGTGTGAGAATTTGAACTGGAAACTTCGAACTTGAGACTATCCCAATCTTGTAATAGAACTTAATATTATAAATCAACAGAGTATGACTTAGGAAGGGTTTGAGAGCTCCTTCTTTTCGAGACCTGACTACCTCAGTTCACTTACCTATATTCTTACTCATACTTACAATTTTCCCCTTTGCTCAAAACTCTCCTAAGCCATTAAAACTCAACCTTTTTTACTTTCATCTGTTTGAAATACTAATGCCTTTTTTTTTTCCCTCATGTTTTCAATATTGTTGTTGGGGCTGTAATCTTATCTTTTCCTTTCTCTCTTATGTACCTTTTCTGATGCAGTATACAGGAATGATGTTACTTGAGGAGATGGTCTCCATTTTTCTCACCCCATTCTTGCTCGTGTTCGTTGTTCCAAAGGTTGACAACTTTTAAAGACCTCATCTCATCTCATTTTAATGTGGCCACTGTTTTTCAGTTGCTGATATTTTTATTTTTGCAGAGGGTGGATGACATTTTGCAGTTCATTGCGGACTTTACTGTGCATATTGAAGGCGTTGGTCATGTTTGCAGGTTATTATGTTACTTAATAATATTTTGATTTTTACTCTTTCCTTACACTAAAACTCTTCCTGCACGAAAGAGTCAAATGAGATACAAAAGAGTTAGAGAAGAAAGCCTGGGGTAATTTAAACAGTTCACTCTCTTCCTAAACCATACTATGAAAACACAAGCATAAGCGAGACACAGGTTCCGGCTTTATGTATACTCGTCTAAATGCACCTTCCTCCCATCTGTTACTAACTGGGTTAAAGGGCCTGACACTACATACCAACCCTATTTATACTGTACATTTGTCCTTTCCCCTCACACTTTTTCTCCTGCATATCAGAAATGTAATGTGGCTTCTCATATACACTATTTTTTTTCTGTTCAAATTTTTTTTGACTGCTTCCTTATCTTCAGTTTCAGTGCCTTCGACTTCCATAAACATGGAAATAGCAGTTATGGGTCGCCGCATAATGCACCAGGCGCGGAGAGAAGCTCACAGGGGAAAATGGAGAAATCATTCTTGAGGTACGATCATCAGCTTTTCCAGACCTTGATGTGGTCGGTGCTTGTTCTGATTGTTTCCATACGCCAAATTTCTTCATCGGAAATATTTCACTCTTCTGATTTTAAATGCATACCTGCATAAATCAATCTCCACTGCATTTCCATGACGTTGTAGAGAAAGCAGTCTAGTAGAGCATCCTTCACAATAACAGCTGTAGAAAAGCCTGCTTTAATCTTCATTTGAGTTAAATAAGGATTCGTAGGTAGTGAGCCTCTACATATGTTTGCGTTATTGAATCATGCTACAAGGGTTTTTTTGACACCCTATTCGAACTTCTAGCGGTTTCTTTTGCCACCCTATTCATACTTTTAGCGGCTTCGAAAAACTATGGTGAAAAGTATGTAAATGATAAAAGCCGAGCTGGTTCGATACTTTTTTTTTAAGTACAAATTGTGGGGAAGGGAGACCAACAAACCCTATATAGAGGGCACAACTGTTCTAAAATAATATGAGAGTCAAATACCAATTGAGTTCGAACTCATGACCATGGAGTTGAATTGGATTAACACCAAACATGATAACCAACTGTGCCATCGACCCTCGGTAGCTGGTTCGATACTTAATCTTTTGATATGAACAACTCTTGCACTTTCATTGATTTGAATGACCAACAAGATAGAATATACTTGCTAAAGATTAGCAGGGTTCACCTTGTGAACTTGATTTGTATAGAAGGCTTTGTGTGAATCCTGAAAATGTTACTTTCAATTTTTTTTCTTCCCTTAAGTGTCTTTTGCTACATCTGAATTCTCACACATCAAGTTGTGTTCTTGCTGCAGTTTCTCTAGTAACTATCCTGCTTGGGAACCAAATGCTCAGGGTAAGCAGTTCCTGTCAAATCTACAAACTTTTCAAGAGAGAATGCTGCAGCGACGGGGACATGTATATCAGCCACATGAAATGTATCAACAGAGTCGCAACTTGGTCGGTCATCGTGACGGGAATGGAATTTTTCCGAGGGAACTACCCCGCCCAACTTCAGCAGCTGCTAATCGAACTCATTTTCTATGGCTAGATGAACACCAAAGAAACATTCCTTACATACTCGATCATTATTATACAAGCGCACCACAAGATATAGCCAACTACTCTAGAGACGTCCCTGAAGAACCATCTGAATTAACAGAGCAAAACTCCAGAGCGTATTGGATGCCCCCCAATTTCACTCAAAGGAAAGGAAGATATGAAGACTACTGGAAGGAAGATCATCTCGAGGATCGGTTGCAAACACATCTTGGGGCTTCCACATCTGCCACACATCTCAACGAATCCACATCAGCTCCTATCCTTCGCGAAAGCATATTTCAGCATCAAGATTTTAACAATTCGAATCCTAGTATTAAGACGCGGTGGTGGGATCGAAATATTTCGTCTGGTGAACAACCCCAAACAAGTTTCATGGATCCTCCTGATTTCAACAGGTACACTACTACACCGACGAACTACGAAAACATCTCCGAAAAAAGCACCGAGGAGCAACAGCACATGGAATGGAGCGATTTTGGAAAGCTGTCCCGAGCGACGTACTTAGAAGACTTGGAGACTGGAGAATTGGATCTTCATTTTGGTGATGTGTACAGCAGAACTCCAGAAACTCCAAAACATCCTGCACCTACACGCTTTGAATAATTGCTTATACTTCATGTGGAAGCTGATGCATGTTGATTTTCTGGGTTCTTTTATGTTTCTGCCAACTTTATAGCAAGGTCCTTAAATTCTTTTTCTGTACATAAATTCATCCAAAAAAAAAAAAAATATTGGTAGGCTTTTGTTTGGCTTGAAGCCTCTTGGAATCATGTGAAGGTGTAAGTAATGGCACATTTTCAGTTATTAGTGACACCCAATTCATTCTTCCATGATACCCAATTCTTCTGTTTGGAGATGGTAGTTCTTTTTTTAATTTAAGAAATTTCATTATTTAAGCTAGGAATATAAGTGATGTCTACTTGATTTTGACTCCATTCCCTTCAACTCAAAGCAAAACCTTTTTAGAATTTAATAATAATAATAATAATAATAATAATTTTATGTTGTTTTATGTTCATTCCAATCATGAAAATCATGCAACACAAATCTTAGTGGTTAAAGTCACGATTCTACTGAGTGAAGTTTTTAACGATAATATGATTAACCAAGCTACCTTTAACCTTCATTAATGGGGTGGTTTCTAAATTCAAGGTTAAGAAGATTACAAGCAATGACATTAACTGTCATAATTCAGTGTCATAATCTTACAAAGGGGGATAAAAATGTCAACTATCAATAGTCTTTTTTAACGTGTATCTCGATTACTTTTAGAAGACAATTGTTTGGGTTCCATTTGATAACAATTTGATTTTTATTTTTTGTTTTTGAAATTTAAGCTTATTTTTTCTCAAATTTTCCTATAATATATCTATCTTTCCTTAGAGAAAGTATGTGAATACTAACCAAATTTCAAAAACAAAAACGAACTTTTGGAATTATTTTTTTTGTTTCCAAATTTTAGTTTGGTTTCTAAAAATGTAGGTAAGATGTAGATATTCAAGCAAGAAAAAATATAGTAAAATAGTTGTTTGTAGGCTTAAATTTCAAAAATCAGAATTTTTTTAAAAAAAATTGTTATCAAACAGGCCTTTGATTTTACAACTCAAACAAAAATGGTAAGAAATTACCATAAATGAACTTATATCTTCATAGTTCTTCACACCTTTCTTAACTTTCAATAGTTGATATTTGCAAGAAACCGAGAACTTATTTTGTAGAATTTATAAGTTGATTTGATTAAAAATGAATCTAGGCTATAATTTAACAGGTAGGAAATCATATTTTCTACAATACTTAACTAAAATAAAAATTCATCTCAGATTTTCTTTACCACTAAATATTGTAAAGTCGGGCGTTTTATCTCGTGAAAATAATCAAGTTGTGTGTTTACTAGTCGAGCGTTCAGCTAGTTGACTCAAAGTTTGGGTCCACTCTTCCAAATCTATTCATAAAAGTGTAAAACCAAGAACTCAAGAGAAAGGAGACAAGCAATCATTCTCATTGATGAGAACTTGGAAAAGAAAGAGAGGCAAGGTAATGTTAGTGGTTTGAGCAATAATTTCCAATAGCATGCCAAATTTAAACAAGTCCCTTTTCTTCATCTCTTTTTCATAATGAGTAAAAATTCATTAAAAAGAAACTTACAAAATAAACACCATCTGTTTTGTGTGTATTCACCTATTAACTTTTTCACTACCTTCTGAAATCAAAAGCAAACAGGAACTAAATGTGAATGAACTGAATCAATCCTTGGATATTTACACATCAGACTCAAGTGGAAGAATTGTGTTTTTGAATCCTCGCCCGGTTCGAAATGGGAAGAAAGATCTTCGATTTCTGCTGTCATTTTCTACACTACTACTGCTACTGGACTCAGTGATTTGCCCACTTTGGTGTATTATCATTTGAATTGTTAAGTAAAGCTGTTGATCAGCTGCAGAATCCATGGAAAATGATCTTCTGATGGGCTGGATAACGAACTGATCATATTTCGCTGTAACATCGATGCCCTCGTCTCCCATGATCGAAACATGGTGACACTTTCGAGTTTTCGACTTGCCGGCCTTGTTCTCGGGTTTTTTAGGAGAATGATGTCTTGGCTGTTGAACCAATACTTCTCTTGAAACAATACTTTCTTGTTGCTCTGCTGAGGAAACAACTTCATCTTCACCACCCAATTCAATGACTACAAAATCTTCATCACTGCCCATTAGGCTGTTGGAAAGCAGCTGAGAGTTTTGAGGAGAAGAGCTTGGAGCTACAATTTGCTCAATTGGAGGCTTTGTAGTGCCTGAAATGCTTGTTCTGCAAAGAGGGCAATTGGAGTTGCTTTGCAGCCAGATATCAATACAGTCCAAGTGAAATGTGTGGCTGCATTTTGGTAGGATTCTTAGCATTTCGCTCTCTCGAAACTCACTTAGACAAACTACGCAGCCATTGATACCGCTACCTTCACCGTCTCTCTCGAATTGAAAAGCTGGGATTCGATGAATCATGGACTCTTCGAGCCCACGATTCCACGTTGTTGGTGAGAGAGCTACGAAAGGATCTTCATTCTGTTGGGAATGAAAACTTGTAAACCTCCCCAGCAGATTAAACTGGTGCCAGTTAGAGCAGCATTTAGTGATGAAAAAGTAGTAGCCCAATAACAAAAAAACAGTCCCCAACACACTAAGAACAGCAACAGCTAAAATAGGGGAAGCAGAATCAGAAACAGCAGAAAATGGAGACTGATAACTTGAAATCTGTTGGTTTTTGACAGATAAAAGAGCTTGAGACTCAAAGCTATGGAATTGGAGGCTTTTCTGGGTTGGTTCCATAAGCAAATGTGAAAGACTTGCAAGGTAGGATTCTTGAAAAAGAAGCAGAGGATGTAGGAAATGTTATTAGCTTCATGACCAACACTTATACAAAGAGTGATACAAATAAATTAATGTTCATAAAGTTACTTTGAGAAAGTCAGAAAGAAACAAACTGACACTGGATTAAAAATAACAAGCTGAAGATCCACTAGATCTTTATTTATTTTTAATTTCCTTTTCTTTTTTAAAGAAATTGAAAAAGTTAAGAGGATTGAGTGTGGAAACTTGAGAAACATGAACATGTACATGCACATGCATATGTACTTACATCTACATGGCATGGATTTGAGGGGAAATGAAATCTATAAATTTAACTTGTGCATTTAAAACACTTGTTGACTTCCATGCCCAGTGGTTTCATTTTGAAATTCATCTTTTTTTTCTTTTTTTGTAAGAAATAGAGAGTAATAAAGAAGTGGGGTGGGGGTGGGGGTGGGGGTGGGGGTGGGGGATTATTTAAAAAGAAAAAAAGAAAAAGAAAAAATGGGATTGGACAGACCCCCACACTTCTTGGTGCCTAGTTATTGTAAGACAGTATCATCTGCCTTGGGACCCCAATTTCAGCATCCTGCTTGAGAACCAAAGCTTTTCTCAACATTCAAATGTTGCATTTTATGTGCAACTTTCCCAGAGGTTTGGCTCTGATGAGGTCAACTGGGATTTTCTTTCACGCTATTTCTTTTCCGAACTTACTTTTCGTAGCTCGAGAGGACAAGTACAATTCGACCGATCTCTGTTTCGCTCGAGGAAACCTTTAGATACCCCAAGAACGGAATAATTTGGAAGACAAGTCCAAAAAATTATCAAACGTACTACTATTCTTATTGCTTCGGCGGTTGAGAATAAACATTATTCTTTTAAGGATCAATTATTTCCTCTCTCATCTACCTAATGGCAATCCAGAAAGCAAAAAAGCAGTATAGAATTTAAATTGGTAAACTATCCATGTCCACTAGAAAAAATGGTAGATTATCATTTTAGCCACTAGTCTAGACAGACCCAGAACAAACTACATTGCCTTTAATGGCCTGGAAACAAGTGGGGGGAATTTTCCAGTTTTGAATTTCCAACTTCTGTTTGGGGACTTTGTATCAACAAGTAACAGGATCTTCTACACTAGTGATATTTACACCATTATTTTTGATTTCAAGCAAGAAACTAATAAACTTAAACTTCCAGTCTATCTAAACTATTATCATCATTGTCCGAACTTTCTCCTCCTGATCCTGAAATCATTTTCATGATGGTTCGTGTAGCTTTGCCAACCGCGCGAGAAGTCTTCTTTGCAGCTCCAGCAACAACAGGCTGCAAAGAAATAATGGGCAGGCTTGCTCTTTCTTGAATCATTGCTGTATCATACAGACAACATATATATAAGCTGTTAAACTCTGGTGATTAGTTATAAGAACGTGTACAATAAGTTTATCTTATAGTGCTAGTAGTCAAACATACACATAGTTTGTTGCTGGGCAAGTGCACCGATCTGTCGAATTCCAGCTTCTGCTGCTTGAACAGCCTGGGCAGATTTGTTTACCCCATCACTTATCTCCTGACTGTGATCAAAACGGAATCGAGACGGATTGCTCAGAAGAGTTGGAATCATACAGAAAATGTGAGTTGATACAAGATACAAGAAACAAGCCATCAGCCATGATAGTCATCTTTAATACTGCTTAGAAACTACATCTATTATAAAGAATGAGAATACAATCAACAGAAACCGAAAGTCATTCAAAAACACAAGTCACAATCAACAGAAATATATATATAAACTGGGAAATCGGAGCTTCGCTCCACTATACTCGGGGTAACCACACCCGTCTCTAGGCTAGGCACCGGGAGACATCGAAGGAATGGAGACACGGAAGGTGTCTACAAATTAATGTCACAGGTGAATTTCAAACCTGGGACCTTGAGGGGAGCACACCTTCAAAGCCCAAGCCTCCAACGGGGACAAATGCAAATGTATCGATAACCATAAATGACAAAACCATCAATAATGAGAGATGGACCTACATAAGGATCTGTTCTCACCTTAGATCACTTAGTTCGAGAGTTAGATCACTGATCTCCATGCCAGAAAGTCTAACTGCAGCCATAGTACCAGGAAGTTCTTCACGAGCTGTGTCGGCTAGCTTTGAAAGTGAAATGGCAGCTCTACGCATTGCCTAGATTTCATTTATAGAAAGTTAATTCTCTCAAATACGTACTTTATAACATTGTATAGTATGTTATGTCCAGATTGTCAAGTTAAACATGGATAAAAACAACTAGTGCAAATATGTGCCTGAAAGCTAATATCAGCTTAACATAGATATCGATGAACTTACATTAAGTGTGGGCACAGCTGCGATGACAAGGCTTGTAAATGCCACTGAAGTCTGCACCAATTAGCACTAATCAATGTTTATGCAAATGCAAAGTAACCAAATAACTTCTTAAAAGTTAAAATATGTGAAAGTTGGTCTTGATGCATTTCCCATTAGCAAGCACTGGTCAGCTACCAAGGGCACAATTCAGACATAGCATAACAGCAAAACAGTATAAAATGACTAACTCTACTAAAATCCCCAAGTAGAGCTCAATTCTAGATTTTGCAATAAAAGATAATTCAGAGGTTCATCTATGGAATTTAAACCACGTTGATCTACTCGAACTTCAACGAAAACACGCCTATGACACCTGAGGATTTTCCTCTCCATCTCAAACCATATGTTGTTTGAAAGGGGAAAACACAGATAAAAATGATCAGCAACGGGAACACGATTGCATTGTTTTTGGTTTGTTTTGTTAGTTAGCATTAGTTATTGTTTTTTTTTAATCGGTGATTATTCGGATTAGTTTGCGCGGACTTCAACTAATGTCACATGACATACCATCTGATCCAACAACATTTGGATGTCAAGAAAACTTGTAAGAAATTAATTTCTAGATAAGTGGTCACCATGAATTGAAATTTGAACTCATCACCTCTTAACTCCCAAGGCCCTCTTGACCACTCCATGATAGTTAGTTAGCATTAGTAATTGTTGAATTACGTTAAATCACCAATCAACCCAAAATTTTAATCTGACAAGTTGTCGTAAATTTAAATATATCAACTAACACTCTTCGTGTAAAATTAATTATACAACTAACACTCCCTCCCTCATGGGCTAGAAACTACTTGGCTAGAGTTTGATCACATGACCTCCCGCTAGATACCATGTTAAATCACTAATCAACCCAATTTTAAGGTGATGGGTTGGCATAAATTTAACTATAACGACTAACATTAATAACCAAAAGTTGTAAGGAGAACCATTGAAGAACCGGCAAGACCAAATAGTTCTCAAATCTCCAAGATATTAATGTCAATAACAACAAGAACTCAGAGAAACCCAACACAAACACAGAACAAATGGAGAGAATATAAATGTCAATGAAATACTTAAAATTACAGAAAAATATACCGTTAGGGCAACGAATGTCAAGAGAATAAAAGCCTTGTCGCTCAAGCTCAATTTGGCAAAAGGGCGAAATCCAACACTAGGGCTACCCACTTCAACAATCCATTGATTCTGCTCTGTTTTGTCCTCCATCAAATTCGCATCCGAATCTTCGACCCCCGCAGATTGTTGTTCTTCACGGACAGATTTCCCGGAATCCCCATAACAGAGAACAAGAAACCGGGATGGTTTGGCTCGTAGATTCAAGAAAGTGGGTTTGAATTTACAGGGAGTGAAGAAAAGAATGGAGTTCTTCGTGGTCGAAGAGGTGAATCCATGAATGGGAAGCAAGAAGAAAGGGCAATGGGTGGTTGGAAATGTGAACGATCTCATTGAGGGAAGTTGAAGAGAAGGAAGAGACAGAGTGGGCTGGTTTGATTTAGGGTTAATTAGCCGCCATTTTTGCTCCTCTGAGAATTGAATTGTCCGCCTGGGTTGAGGAGGAAGAAGATAAGGAGTAACTGGGAATTTTGAATCCAAGGGTCAAAAAAAAAAAAAAATGGCAAAAAGGGGAATTTTCCCCAAAATATTTGCAAACGGGGGCGCGTGGCTCGCCACGTGGCCGTTTATTCTAAACGGCCATGCATTAAAAAAAAAAAAAAAGAGGTCGCGTATATGGGAAACACACGACCAAAAAAAAAAAAATTTGGAAAAAAACTCTTTGT
>JBBMEF010000018.1:5577208-5604197 GCA_037832685.1 Sicyos baderoa | reverse complement strand
TTCTTCGTATACCTCGGCTTCGAAAATAGAAGTGACTTTACCTTTAAAGAAAAATATTTAGTGTCACGCTAGTATCTAAAATGTGACATTAGTTCATTTTGAAATTATATAGAGATGTTTATTTAAATTAATTAACGAGTTATTAGGAGTGAACTTTTACAATTCTTTTTTAAACTTTTATATTCAATTATTATTTAATTTCATATTAACAAGATTTTTTTCCAACCAAATAGAATAGGAAATATTTAAGGAAAATAACAAAGATTTTTTCCCCAAAAAAATTTTTTTTTGGTCGCGTGTTTCCCAGACACGCGACCTTTTTTTTTTTTTTTTTTAATGCATGGCCGTTTAGAATAAACGGCCACGCCGTCTGGTCGCGTGGGTGGGACCCACGCGACCTAAAAAAAAAAGGTCGCATGGATGGGAGCCACGCGATGCCCCCAGTTTGCAAATATTTTGGGGAAAAATCCCCTTTTTGCCATTTTTTTTTTTTTGACCCTTGGATGCAAAAAATCCGGAGTAACTGAACTAAATCTCGATTATGTCAAAAAAAAAAAAAAAAAAAAAATGGTATCTAACGTTTTGGCTAAGCATTATTTGTACTTGTATTTAAATTTATGTCTAAAGTTCAAATCAAATAAATTAATTCTTCTATAACTATCATTTTTCATATTTTTATAAAAAAATAAAAATTTATTTTCATATTTTCGTAAAAAATTAAAATTTTATTTTTGTTGACCATATTTACATGATTTGAGGGCATAAAATTTTAATTAAAGTGGAAGTTGAACTAATGAGAGGAACAAAATCTCTTGAATGTAGAAGATTTTGTTTCCCCCATATATTTAAAATCGTATCGTTTGATGCATTTTTCGTAAAATCGATGAACACGGCGAGCATGTGGGTCATAAGGATGAAAGGTTGTTGGGCGACGACGAGCAGAGAATCAGAAGACTCGGTCCAGGGGGATGGTTGATTCAAATGGGGGAATGAGTTTGGTTGTTTTGTGTTTTAATTTCTCCTTCAACGTACATGCATCGCATGGGGGGAGAGGATTTGGGGGTTTAGCTGGTCTAATGACCTTTCGTTGTCCACATGGTGCGTCAGGTGTCAAATTTGTGATCTCTTGCGATTCTCTTCTCAGTGCAACCAGGTTCGGCGGCGTGAGGTGGCGTTATATGTTTCATACGTACGTAAACAAAAAATCAAAATCAAAATTGTATATTTCATCTGTTTTTTATTTAATTTTTGTATAAACGGTGAATTCAAAAAAAATAAATAAATAATTCATTTTTTGAATGGTTGGGATTATGTTGAAAAGTTTGTTTGATATTTAAATTTAAATCTCTTTTAATTTTTGAATGGTAGTTACCAAAATTCATATTTAATTTTAGGGAATTTGCACTTTATAACAAATTTTCTACTCTCCATTAGAATTAGAATTATAGCAACTTTTTAAAAATATTGCAAATATAGCAACTTTTTTTTTATAAACTCTATCAAACATTATTGATGGAGTCTATCAGACATTATTGATGGAGTCTATCAGACGCTATCGATAGAGTCTATCAGACACAATTGATGGAGTCTATTGATGGAGTCTATAAATCTGATTTTGCTATATTTGCACGTATTTTTATTATTTTGCTATTTATGCAATTTTTTTGTCTTATTGTAAAATACCAAATTCCCCTTAATTTTAAGGAAAATGCATAAAAAAATAAATAAATTTAAAGTCTAGGGGTATATTAGTCCATTGTATATTTAATTAGTTAGAGTTTAATTTTTACATAAAAAAATAGACATACATTTAAACATCGTAGACATTTATTTGAGATAGTTTTTAAAATAAGACATTTCCCAAGTTTTCCAACAACAAAAAAATATTTTCCTTAAATGTAAAGTCAAGGCCCATATTTGGATGTTGAAAAGCCCACACAAGGCCCATCCTTTGGTTTTAAGGGATGGGCCGTATCAGATAATTGGCCTAATAAAAATAAGAGCAATTGCTCATCCCACGAATCATTACAAAGATTGGTAAATTCTAAAAATATATCCATCCATGATTATTGTATAAGTAGGTAACAATACTTATTAATAGTCAAAAGTAGCATAGCTTTACTGGCATCTTGTACGACCTAGTAATTATGAGATTACAGGTACGAATCTCCCTCCCTCAATATTGTTGTATCAAAAAATACAATACTCATTAATACTAAGACTGGTATTAATAAATATTTATAATACAACTCATAACAATAGGTATTTTCTTTTCATTAGGGGAGAAATAAATTCATGAGGCCAAATGGGCCAAAGCAGCTAGCGATGGGTGATACTTTAAAAGATATTCTAGTTTAAGCGTTTTCCAACGGCCTCAAACTAAGGATCTCTCAAAGAAGCGTGTCTTAAAGTTTTGAGTCTCAACCGCTGGCCTGCCCCTTGGGGACAAGCCACATATTATTATATTGATATTACATAGCTTCCCTACATATTTTCTTGATTGTTTCATTGATTAGATATATGTATGCTGAATTTGAATATTTTTGAATGGAATCTAAACGTTTGAAACTATATAATTGGCCCATATTTATGTTTTATTATAATTTTTTTAGGTTCAAACTATTCAATCATCTAGTCTCTTACATAAAAGGCAATATTTTAATCACATGTAGAAACTTGGGGGTTTGTAACTTTTTGTTTGTTTAATTTCTGTGGAGTCACACTTCTTTTCATTGTTGTTGATTCACTGATCAAAAAATAGTTGCCAATATTGAAACCCTCTTCAATTATTTGGCAAGTAATATGCTTTTGGATAAGGTAATATTGTTTAATAGCAATTTCCTAATTGAAGTGTCATACTCACTATTACTACCCACTTGGTCCTTATTGGCTACCCATATCAATTTGTGATTTAATTCATGCTTTATCACAGCCTCAAGTTTAAATTTTAACTTTAAATATTTCCCTCCCTTTTAATTATAGTTTTGTCTCATGCAATGCATTCAGCCAAGTTTCCCCTTGCCTAACAAAGACCAAAGAAAATATGACCAAAAGTCAATAGGCCTGTGAAAAATATGGGTTATAATAATATAATTTAAAGTGTTTATTAAAAAATAAAAAATAAAAAAAAAATAAAGCAAGATAATTGAAAGAGTGTTGTAAGACTTGGTTCAACATATTCTCAGCCCAATTTCAATATTTTTTTCATATAAAAATGAGGTATTGAAAAGTTTCTTCAAACATTGCTTGAATGTGTTCCGAATCTATCACTTTCAAATCAAAGAACTTTATTGGAAGTTTCTCAAAATGATAATGGTGAATTTAGAAAGATAAACTTTTTTTTCGAACTAGTTTGGATATATTTTAACTATTATTTACGAGTTATACTATCTAATTTTAAAATATTTGAATGTCAAATAAATTCATAAAAAATTAATTATTCGATGTGGAAAGGAGAATTATTATTTCAAACTTCCTTAATTAATATTAATTATAGTTAAATGGGTTTTAATTATGTCAAGGTCACATTGAGGGAAAAGATCTATCATATGGGTTTCAATTAAAGATCAAAATACACAAAAATGTAGTCTATTTCCCTCAATAAATAATAATAATAACCTAAAAATACTAAGGGCATGTTTGCCCCATGGACAAACGGAAGAGTTGACTTGACTTAACTTCTATTCCATGTTTGTCCTATGGACTTCCATAACTCCATCCAATTCTTACCCAACTCCATCTGTGGGTCCCACATTTTTATTTAAATATTAAAATATTAAAAAACTACTCAATATTTATTTTTCTATTTAAATAAAAACTTCAACAATTCACTTTCCATCACATCAAACCTAACTTTATTATTAAAAAACTATTAAATATTCATTTTTATATTTAAATAAAAACTTCAATCATTCTCTTTCCATCACATCAAACAAAATTTTATCTTTTCTTTTCTTCCCCCAAACATAAACTTATTTCATTTATCTTCTCTTCTCTTCCCAACTCAACTCAACCCAACCCATCCTCTCACAGCCAAACATGCCCTAACACTAGCCATTCTTCTAGAAAGACATGGACCCAAAAGGAGACAAAGCTACAGCTACATGTTGAAGGATGTTATTATAAAATCCCTTGAAATAAATATATTACAAAAAAATAACAAAATAATTGAAGCTGGCTTGAGTCTTGACCTTTTTCATATTCTAGAAGAAATCTCATAATTGATAAAGAGGAAAGATAAACTCACAAAAAAAAAAAAAAAAAAAAAACTGTCAAGAGTGTCTAAATAAAATTCATGGAACCATTGTAATTAGATGCATTGAATTTAAGAAGTCATCTAACTAAATTTTAACACGAGGGCAACTTAAACAAAAAATATTGAATATAATAATTGAAAGAATAAAAAAAATGGAATTTTTTTTTTATGATTTTGTTTTGATATATTTTTTTAATCTTAGTTAGCTAGTTGCTAGCTTTATAGCTATATGGATAGGACTCAACAAATTAAAATAAATATTTAAAAAACTCATATAGACCAAATCTGGAAGCAAAATGAAAAAGGTGAAAGGCAAGTTGGTTCATGAACATGGATTTAAAAATAGTAATTTTAAATTTCTTTGTTCCGTTAAATTGGGAATTTAGGTGATTTGGTTGGTGGATTGCTACTAAAAAACCTTACTCCAACCATCAAAATCTAAATGACGTCATCATTTAAATAAATAACTTTTTTTTAAATGAAATAAATTACTCATAAATACTACCAAACAAAATCAAATTAGATATGGATTTTAGGATAATGAGCATCAAAAATGAGTTTGGTATTTGAGGTATACATTCGACAATTAATTTATTTAAATATAATTGATTTTTATACTAAAAAAACAAGAACAAACTTCATTCCTAGTTACAATAAACAAAGAAAATAATGTTGATAATAAAGAAATAGAAAGTATATATATCATACTTGTGGCTTAAGTGAAAAATCATTTTTGGACAGACGATTTAGTTACACCATAAATTACAAACATCTCATTATTTAAATGTGTTTTAATTATTTAAAAATATTAATCATTTTTATAATGTGGAAGATAAGATATTTTTTATTCCTACAAAAAAAAAATATTTTTAGCAAATCTCATATATTTTAGGTCAAAATAGGTAAGTCCAAGCTCATTTGAAATACATATAAACTCTATAAATAGAGAGTTCCATCTTAATTTGAGAACACAATTGTAGATATGGAAGACGGATGCTTGAAATTTCATACTTTAATTTCCAGACATTTGGATGACGAAGGCTTGAAATTTCAGGATTTATGTCTACAAATATGCTATTATTTTTTAAATAAAAAAAAAATCATTCATTCAAATAAATAATGTTTTATCACACAATCTCATGTTCAAATAAAAAATCCAAAGTTAGAATATTTCATTATTCTATGAGATATTTATAATATCATATTTATAACCTAGAAGATAAGATATTTTTACCAAATCTGATAGATTTTATGAGATAAGAGATTTTATATATTATCCACCATCAATTTTTTTAAAAAAAAATTATATATAAAAATTTATCCAATTTGAATCTTTGAATTTCTATAAAAGTCTCTCTTTTTTAATTAATTCATTTGTTTTTAATTTTCAAATATTTTTTTTCTTCTCTTCTTTAGATTTGAAGATTATTGTAACATATTTATAAGTAGAAATACGAACCTTATGAGAGAATAGTTGAAGATTCTGATAGTTAATTCATTTTTCACAAGTAATTTGTTATATTTTTTTATTAAGTTAATTTGCTAACAATTTAAAAATTGCAATAAAATAATGGTAACAAATTTATACTCCTTCCATAATTTTTCAATTATTATTTTACGTGTGATTATTAGTTTTAAATTTATAAACATATAAATTTTATTTATTTTTTATATTCAAATTTTTTATATTACTTTCATAAATCTTTACTTTTATTTAGATTTTAGTAGAGTGAATAATATAAAATATTATTGACTTCATAAAAGATGCAAGATCTTATTTTATATTTATAAATAAAAATAATATATTAATTATTCTTTTTTGTTATTTAGTTTATATAACTAAAATTAATAATATAATTTTAAAAGTTGAATTTATTTTTTAGTATTAGAAGTTTAATATTTAAATAATTTTAATTTTTTGTATGATAAATAATATAATAAAAAATCTATAAAATTAAGGGGAATTTGCATGTATATTACAATAAGGCAAAAAAATTGAATAAACAGTAATTTTTTGAAAATATTTGCAAATATAGCAAAATCAGATTTATAGACTCCATCAATAGTGTCTGATAGACTCTATCAATCGTGTCTAATAGACTCCATCAATAGTGTCTGATAGACTCCATCAATAGTGTTTGATAGAGTATATAAAAAAAAAGTTGTTATATTTGCAATATTTTTAAAAAGTTGTTATAATTCTAATGTATAGTAGGAAATTTGCTATACAACGCAAATTCTCTAAAATTAAAGGAATAATTTTCAAAAACAAAAAAATAAAAATAGTTATTTTCTTATCATAAATGAATTTTCAAAAAAAAAAAAATAATTATAAAATTTTGAATTTATCTTCAATTTCTTTCAATAAATATTATATAGTTATTTTATTTATATTATCTTTGTTTTTTAAATTTATATATATGTATATATATATTTATATTTATATTTATATTTACATTTATTTACATTTATGTACAATTTTTTATTTATAATATTAAAATGTTTAAGGTGATAAATTGAAAATTAACTAAATAAATATAAATATAAATATATATATATATATATATATATATATCATTATATTTAAATAAACAATTATTTATAAATTATAAAATAATGTAAAAAATATGTAAAATAAATTACATGTTAAGATTGTCTAGTACTTAAAGTGTGGCTTGAAGGATAAATCATTTTTGAACGTTTTTTCCCTTAAATCACACCCTAAATTATAAACATGCCACCGATTTAAATTGTGTTTTAATTATTTAAAAATATTAATCATCTAGAAGATAAGATATTTTCTATTGATATAAAAACCTTCAATCCAATAAAATAATAATTATAAAAGTAAAATATAAATTTATTGGTAATTGAGATCACAATTACTGATTTCAAAAAAAAAAAAAAAAATCACAATTACTTTGTCTAAACTAAATTAAAGTAATTTAATTGTAATTCGAAAACGTTCAATCTAATTTTTATTCTTTAAAACAATGTTCAATTTAATTTATTTTGAAAAGAAAATGATAAGTATATATCTAGAAGAGATTGCCCACAAAGTCATTGCATAACCTTTTTTTTAAAGTAAAATCTTGATGAGTAACAACACCCTGAGCTTTTTCTATGTTTTTTTAGAGTTTTATAAAATTTGGATAGAAGAACATTGGACCGTACGAAAAATTGGTTAAAACGTCATTTTTTAATAAAATAAATAAAGGAATAAGATATTATAAAAATAAAGTATAAAATAAATAAGTGGGGTCTAGTATAATGTGTATTAGTTGATTCAATGATGCACTTTTTTTTGTTGTTTACAAAATCAACAAATATTGATGGGGCTTCATATAATTTTGTAAAATACAATTTACCTAAATACTAAATAGCATAAATATTTCTATTATGTAACCCTAGAGAAATTCAACCCTATAATATAATATCTTATCTTGGTGGTACAAGATGCAAATATTTATCCTCTAATTAACTTAAAATAACCTTAACTTTGAATTAAAATAAAAATTTTAAATCAACTTGACATTAAAAAAGTAGCAAGTATTTCATTACTTAATTTTCCCATATGTGATCTATATTTAACTAAATTGAAGTAATTATATCACTAGTGTCATGTCATCAATATCTCGATGACGTGTCCGCCACATAGACTGCCAAATTTGATGATTCGGACAGTTATTTTCATTTATAAATTGGAGATGGGTCCCACGGCGCCGCCGGGTTCGTGTCGTCTATTGAGCACGTGATCCCGTTACCGAAGCCGTTATTATTTTATTTTAACTTTGTTTAATATAAACCTAAACATTATGCCATAAAAGGTATTTTCATTTTCACCCTCCTAAATTAAAATATTGTTAATTCCGCCCAAACATTTTCACTTAATTAATTCGTGGATCGGAATTGTTCCTTTTTATTCGGCTATTATATATAGAGCTAAAACATTCAAAATTCATTTCTATAACAGCAAGAAAACAGAGTTTCTTACAATTTCTTGTTGAAATTCAAATGGAATCCTCATACTTTTCATTCTCCAATTCCGATTTATCGCCGGAATCTTCATTTGGATCGCCGGAGGAATCGCCGTTTTCGTGGAGCGAGTTTTTCCCGGTCCAAACCTCGATTGAGATTCTGGGCAATCAAGGATCGGAAACGAAAATTGCGGTGAAGGAAGAAATGGAAGTGAGCTCAATTGAGTTGGAAGAGGAGAAACAGAGTACGGCGACGGAGAAGAGTTACAGAGGAGTACGGCGGCGGCCATGGGGGAAATACGCGGCGGAGATTAGGGATTCGACGAGGAATGGAGTTAGGGTTTGGCTGGGGACTTTCGACAGCGCTGAAGAGGCGGCGCTGGCGTATGATCAAGCGGCGTTTTCGATGAGAGGAGAATTGGCGGTGATGAATTTTCCGGCGGAAATGGTGAGGGAATCGCTGCAGGGAATTGGGTGGGGGTTTGAAGAAGGTTGCTCGCCGGTGGTGGCGCTGAAGAGAAAACACTCACTGAGGCGGAAGACGGCGGCGGAGAAGAAGGTGGTGAAGAAAAAGAACAATGTGGTGATGATTTTGGAAGATTTGGGAACAGAGTATTTGGAAGAACTTTTGATGCTGAGTTCATGAAATTTCACCCAAGAAAATGCAAATATCTGCCTTCCATTTTTTCAAAAACAAAAAAAATCCATTTTTCATTTTTATGATTTGAGGTGTATTAAAATCTCAATTTAGGTTCATGATGATGAATTGAATGGTTACAGACCATCAAATTTATGTATTTTCTTGTTTGTTAGATATAACAATAAAAATATGTGTGACATTTTTTTTTCCTCTTGTATTTCATTAAAATACTCTCATTCAACTCCTTTTTGTTTACCTTTAATGCAACTCTAATTTGTGAACAAAAGTAACATTCTAACTATTTAAAGTCATATATTTTGGATCCTGTGTAAATAGAATGAGAATGATTATGGATGGAACAATTCTCTTTTTTACGAGTCATCTACAATTATTCTCAAATAATAAGCGAAAAAATGCATAATAATAAATATTTGAACTTTTTTTAGATAAATTATACTAGGTTTTATACATTGATTAATTTGGGTTGAAAAAATGAGAAAAAAAGCAACCAAGTCTTGCTTCTAATAAAAAATAAAAGAAAAAGGTCTTACCTCCAACATGCCTTTTCTAGAAAACCGTAAATTTAATTATTTCAATATGTTATTTTTAGTTAAACAGAATAAAAGAATTATAATCTGGAACCTTTTTATTGAATGATAAGATCTAATGAGGGCATGCTTTAGTTTATTAAATATAAGGATAAGATCTAATGAGGGTATGTTAATAAAATAAGTCTCAATACCACCAATTTATTTAATAAACAAAGAAACATGTATATGCTCTTTTTACGGATCTACTTGATAAATTGTGAGAAAGGTATAAAATATTTTTCCATTAAATTTCCACAAATATCTATAATTCATGAAATATCAAATCTTAAAAGATCTCCTAACAAATATGATATATCTAATAAATATATTAATTCCTAACACTCCCTTTAGATTGGAGCATGTAAATACACATGACCAACTTGGAAAAACAAACTCTTGAATACATGTCACACACACATATGCTACATTTGTTGCCGATCTCCACATCGAACTGAATAAACCGCAAATAAGATACTGAATTTCTTACACCTCCGAATCGTGTGAATTTCGCGAAGTCAACTTATCCGCCGAACAAAATATACCACTGTTTTATGTAATGATATTTAGGAGACAATGCTTATAAATTCATAATCAATCCACATTTCTATTTTGGGGTTTCAAATATTGTACTTGGAGAAAATGGAAAAACATGCCTCAATGATAAATTTTCCATTCTAAAATAAATGATAAAATACAAGGCAATATAATATTGATCTGGTGTCAGCTTGCTATTTGTCATTGTTCATCTTCTCCAATAATGTGGTATATTAAACATTGTATGTCCCACAATTTGTCTGTTTTCTTATTTCAAAAGGCATTTCATATCAATAAAACCACTCTATTTTTGTTGTAGACATCTCATTACACCACAATATTCCAACTTTTATTGTCTATAATTATGTTAATGATTTTTCAAATAATTCAAATTAAATTTCATATAATAATATGATTATATATAAATAAATGTAATTCAATTCCATATTAGTTATTCAAGAAAAGACAAATGAACTAGAATTAGAATCTCATTGAAGTTGTTCTTTTTATTTTTATTTTTTTTATTTTTTTCTAAAATTGAATCACAAACGGGTCAATTTCCACAAGTTGGAGTATGATTATATCGAAAAATAGAACAAATCACGAAAACGAGTAGAAAAAAATAAATCTTTCAATCCACCTTCTTAACCTTTTGGAGTATCGAGACTCCACTTGAGAGATAAAACCAACTATCAAAACATTCCGAAAGTAAAGAATTTGATAGTGGGATACATGAGATTTGACTTAAATTTTTTAAGGATAATAATGGACGGCGAAAATCGAACAACAAAGTGTTGTTACCACTTCAAAATATTAATTGAGTTATACCATTTTGGTAACTTAATATCTATTTTTTTTTAGTTTATCTTCCATTAGAAAATGAAATTCAAATTCAATGGCTTTAATTTCTATTTGATTCATGAGTATCCAAAACTTACGCTTCTCATCTTTCATATTTAAATTTAATTAATTTTTATTTTGGGTTTTCGAAGCTTAAAAAATGACATGCTCAAATCCTTGATGTTTAAATTTGATTTTATAATTAGTTTATATTGAAATTAGAGTTGATGTTAGCTCCTATCGATTTGACTATATGTGGTATATATTTGACCTAGACCCTTACCAGATTTTGATGATATGTATAATTTTTAAATGAGTTGTAATTTTTTTTAAGTATTTTATTTTTCATACTTTGACCCAGTTAGAAATCAAATTTAAAAGTTAATTAGAAATAATTATTTCAAACTGTAGGGAGCTCATAAAAAATAAAACTCAAATCTTAAGGATTAAACATGTCACTTTTCAGTTTTTAAAGATTGAATGGACAATACTTTCAAATTCCAAAAAATTAAGTTTTGGTTTGTTGAACATTTTAATTTATTTTTTTTATTTAAAAATTAAGTCTATAAACCATACTCATGCATATAACTATTGCATCATTGTATTTATCTATTTTTTTTTTTGTTTTTTATGTATGAAAAAAATGTCATATTTTAAAAAATATAAAAAGGGTAACCTTTCAAAATTTGTTAATAAAATTTGTTTTAAGAATTTAATAATACAAGATATAGATGAGATGATATAGGAAATGAAAATAATATATATATATATATATATATAAGAATCACATTATTATAGGACTTACAAGAAATAGTTTTAAAAATTTGCATATATAGAAAATTAAGTTCCAAGTGTATTCACTACTACTAGAAAATCGAGTATCAACGACGGACATAAAATTTAGATTTTTAAAAACATGGAATATCAATGGAGGGTTTTAAAAAATGCTATTTTTCACTATCAATAGTGGGCGATGCCCGCCAATGATACTCCGTGTTTTGAATCCATCAAAATTTTGTGTGATTAATTAATGTTTTGCAGATCTAAACAGCTTGTCTTAGCACATAGATAATCTTCTTTAAATGCTGTCAAACATGTTAGAAAGAAAGCTAGGGTTTTATTATGAAAAGTATTATGGGAATCTTCAAGGTGGTATTATTTATTTTTATTTTTTAATTCTTCAATGCGGTATAATAAGAGAATTAATGTGGCTTATAATTTTTACATATAATTTTTACATATAAATACAGAACGGGAAAGGAGAATTTGATTTTAATATAGGATTTTTGCGAGAATAGATTAAATTGATAAAATATTTACAACACTACCTAAATTTAAAAAAAATTAGCAACCATAGTCAAATATATGATATAAAGTAATACTTTTTATACTAAATAACTAATACATAATAGAATATGATGAGTATTATTTATATTGTATATTTCACTCTCGATGCTAAATATTTTCAAATTTACCTAAATCTGTAATTATTTTGTAAAATTGGACTATCTAGTACGATTTTCCTTTAATATAAGTATAAAATAACAACTAACTGAAAAAAATAATATATAGTTAATAAATAATTTAGGAGAATTTGCATGTATATTACAATAAGTCAAAATAATTGCATAAATAGCAACTTTTTGAAAATATTTGTAAATATAGCAAAATCAGATTTATAGACTCCATCAATAGTTTCTGATAGACTACATCAATAGACTCCATCAATAGTGTTTGATAGAGTTTATCAAAAAAAAGTTGTTATATTTGTAATATTTTTAAAAAGTTGGTATAATTCTAATGTAGAGTAGGAAATTTGTTATATAGTGCAAATTCCCAATAATTTAGGTCGTACTTTTTCTTTCCTAAAGTACAATAATTACGTCTACTAGAAAGACAAAATATAACATTTTAATAAGATTAAATTTAAAATCGGAACCTATAATCACGCCTCAACACAACGTCGTCCAATTAAAGTTGGTTTCGTGTATAAACAAACATACCAAAGACTTATTTTAATTTGACTATAGATTTTATTTTTATATCGATGATGCTAGTTTGCACACACCTCAACTAATATCCTAGAATATACCACCTTAAAATTATTACGATAAGATTTTATAAATTATGTATGACATCCATTTTCTATAATTATTTAAAGAGTTTCTACTCTTAATACTAACATTTTTCTATTTTACCTTTTGGGTTTGTGGATTTTTGTAGGGTTTATGGCATGCAAACTTCCTTGACATGATACTTAATAAATTCTCAAATTGAAAGAAAGTAACTGAATATTTTTTTCAAAAAAAAAAAAAAAAAAAAAAAAAAAAAAATTACTGAACATATGTTACCTAATTGGTCTGAAATAATCTGCAATATATAATAAGCAGCATATCAAAGTTGGAGATTATATCTGATTTGATCCTATAATATTGAGTTGTTATTAAGTTATCCAAGTTTTGATGTGTCATTTTTGCCTAAACCAATCATATCATGTTATGTTTTGCTTAAAAATGAAACATGTGTTATGGTTTTGTATGATGTATAAGGCAAATACAACACGTTTGACCATATGAATAATTCGTCACGTTCAAAATAAATTGATTAGAAAATGATGGGAAAATAAGTTAGCGAGAAATTAGAGTTTATGAAGAAGAATTTATGGAGGGGAGAAATTTGGGGGGGAAAACACCGAGAGATCAGTGGAATAAGACGAATATGCTATGAAATATTTCAGATCTGCTTCCATATATATATTATTTGTTAATCTCCAAATTTCCCCATTTTTCTTAATCATTGGTAAACTCACTTTTCTTTTCTTAATCTTTCTGTCTAATCTTAACTCTGTTTTGTTTTCTTTTCTTGTCCTAAAAAATTACTGCTTTTGCTCTGCATTGCTTTTAAATGATTTAAGTTGTTTTTGGATCTGTTTTGTATTCCATGTTTTGACTTTTCTGGGGTTGTTTGATTCTTATCAGAAGTTTTTTTTATGTAGTTTCTGGTTGCTTGGATTGAACTTTTTTTTAATTTTATTGTAACATCGTCCAGGTCAGTTTGTACACAGTACGTGACCACCATGGATTAAACTCATCACTTCTTAGCTTTCTTAGGCCTTCTTGTCCACTTGGTCGATCAATGATCGTTGAATTTAGTTAGTGCCTTTTTTCTCTTAAATTGAAAAGGTATGAACTTTTTTTTTTTTTTTTGAATCTGCCTGATTAGTTTGTAGAGGAAACATAAGATAAGAGATCAGGAAATGTGATTGACCTAATCTTTAATGAGTCTATTTTTAGTTTGAATGATTTTATGTTTATTAATTCATATTTTGTAGGAAATTGAGGAAATAGGGTGTCGAAAGAAACTATCTCGAAATACAGTTTCAATGCAACAAACGAGAGGTCAATTGGACACCTAAGCGAAAAAAAAAAAAAAAAACATTGTGGATTGGCAAAATGGGAACTGACCAATTGCAAGTTCTTAATGCACTGGATGTGGCCAAAACACAGTGGTACCATTTCACAGCAATCATCATTGCTGGAATGGGATTCTTCACTGATGCATATGATCTATTCTGCATATCTCTTGTCACCAAATTACTTGGAAGAATATACTATCATGTTGATGGAGCACCAAAGCCTGGTACATTGCCTCCAAATGTTTCAGCTGCTGTTAATGGTGTCGCATTCTGTGGAACGCTCACCGGCCAACTCTTCTTCGGTTGGTTGGGCGACAAAATGGGGCGAAAACGAGTTTACGGCATGACTCTCATGATCATGGTTATAACCTCTATAGGCTCCGGCCTGTCGTTTGGCCGCAATGCACAAACGGTCATGACTACTCTCTGCTTCTTTCGGTTCTGGCTCGGGTTCGGCATTGGTGGCGATTACCCTCTTTCGGCAACCATCATGTCGGAATACTCGAATAAGAAGACCCGTGGTGCGTTCATTGCTGCAGTGTTTGCAATGCAGGGGTTTGGAATTTTGGGTGGAGGGATGTTTGCAATTTTTATCTCTTCAGTCTTTAAGGCCAGATTTCCTGCTCCACCTTATGCAGTTGATCCAATTGCATCCACTGTGCCACAAACAGATTACATTTGGAGGATTATTTTAATGGTTGGAGCTCTTCCAGCTGCTCTTACTTACTATTCGAGGATGAAAATGCCCGAAACTGCGCGGTATACGGCTCTCGTAGCCAAAGATACAACCCAAGCTGCATCGGATATGTCGAAAGTTCTTCAAATGGACATTGAGGCTGAAGGGAAAAGTCCTGCTCAAGAAATTGCACTGGCTAGTACAAGTGCAAGTTCATATGGCTTATTCTCTTCCGAGTTTTTTCGTCGCCACGGAACTCACTTACTCGGAACTACAATGACTTGGTTTTTACTTGACATTGCATTCTACAGCCAGAACTTGTTTCAAAAAGATATCTTCAGTGCAGTTGGATGGATTCCACCAGCAGATACTATGAATGCAATTGAAGAAGTTTTCAAAATAGCAAGGGCTCAAACTCTCATTGCCCTTTGCAGTACTGTGCCTGGCTACTGGTTCACAGTGGCTTTAATTGACAAGATTGGAAGATTTGCCATTCAACTTATGGGATTCTTTTTCATGACAGTCTTCATGTTTGCTCTTGCCATTCCTTACCATCACTGGACTCGCAAGGGAAATCATATTGGCTTCGTCGTCCTCTACTCGTTAACGTTCTTCTTTTCCAATTTCGGACCCAATGCAACTACTTTTGTTGTCCCAGCTGAAATCTTTCCAGCACGATTCCGTTCTACTTGCCACGGTATATCATCGGCGTCTGGAAAGCTTGGAGCTATGGTGGGTGCATTTGGTTTTCTTTATTTGGCTCAAGACCAGGACAAGAGCAAAACTGATGCAGGATATCCTCCTGGGATTGGTATGAAGAACTCACTCATGTTGCTAGCCGGGATAAGTTTATTGGGAATGTTGTTTACTTTTCTTGTACCGGAAGCGAAAGGAAAATCGTTGGAAGAAATGTCGGGTGAGAACGAAGATGGAACCGTGAGAGAATTGGGAGGGCAGACATCTACCAACACTACAGCCTCACATGTTTGAACATGATTCTCTTAAGAACAAAGCTACAAGCATTGAACATGAAGATTGATATATCTGTATGATCTTTGTTTCTTTGCGGATGTAGTGACTATAAACAATTTTGTTTTCAATTTGAGAAGTATATTAATGATGTGAAGTAGTTTCAGAAATATAATAGTATGGTGAAGTAATTTTAGAAATCTATCTTCTTGTTCAGACTTATCTGCCAATATTTGACTAACAAAATAAATTAGCAATTACTTTTAAAGAAATATGTCTTTTGATTCCCATGGGATGCATTTCATTGAAGAAACTTTAGTTGTCATCAAGGGTGAAACGAAGATTAATAGTAAACAAACATTTTTACATGAAACGTCTCATTCCGAACTGTTAAATGGTGTTTGGACCTCCGTTTAAAGGTGAGTTAGTTTTGGATACAATAATCAAACTCGTGTTAAGGTCACCAATTAGCATGTAATCATTCATCCGAACTATATAATAACCCCTCAACCTTATTAAAACAATTCATGTGATAATAACTTATACCCCAAACACAGATTAGCATCATATTATAATAACTGGTCGATGCCATTGAATAATGATGATGAGCTGAAACTTATTTCACGAAAGACGATACAAAGCATACTACTACGTTCGATATTGCATTGTGTTCGTCGATTCATATGACAAAAGGCAAATGAAGTAACATAAGAGACATTGAGGCAGAGCCATCAAAGAACAAATTTCCAATGATAATAGGTTCGATAAATTCTAAACATTTACTATTACAAACTTATCTTCACCTGAGAACCAGTCATAGCCACCAAACAGCAACATGTCGATCCACCATATACCAGCATTCTGCAGATGTTAGTTTATTTTATTGGTTTGTGCAATGTTTTCATTAGCCAGCGATCGGTTTTACACATATCGAAGCGGGGATGAACCAATTCGTAAGTACTCAAAATACAAGCTGGTTTACCCCCAAGGGAAGGAACAACAAATTAAACAAACAAAGACTGTTCATTGAGCACGGTCTCTAATAACATCCATGTCCATCTCTGCAGACTCAGTAGCTTGAATCTCATAGTGGATTCCATTGAGCTCGTGTCGAAAGTTGTCTTTAGATGTTGCATAGAGCATCTTAGCACGGATTCGAGAGCTGTCTGGAGACCTGAAGTGCAACAATGTAGAGTGAGATTTAGAGACAAAAGACACCCACATGATAGACATTGATTTTTTTTGGTAGAAGCACATGATAGACATTGATATGACATGCCTATACGAATTCTTTCCATTCAAAGATCATAACTTAGATGGTTTCTGGAATAAGAGATTCAAAAGGTGCATTGGATCATCAACAACAGAAACAGCAAGCATTCTGATAAATATGGCTCAAGAATTCACATTTTGCTCAAAATATCGACGTACTGAGATCTTCAGAGAAATTGATAGATGCATACAGAACTCTTAACTTTTGCAGTGTGAGAGTAAAGCATATGCACCAGAAGAAAGTATTTAATGAAAATAGCAAGCATACCAGATAAATTATATGAGTAACCAATTGACTGTGACCATGTCGAATGCTAGAAGCTAGAGCTTAGAAATGGTAATTTGATTTTAAGTAGTCACAGGTTAAAGATCAGGTGGTCATTGGATCAAAACCCTAATGAGTCGAGCAATGTTTTCCTTGGAAGGTACCAAAATGTTGTGTTGTGGAGCAAACCACCGAACAATATGTATCAAGTAGACATTATTATTGCAATAAAAAGATAAGATTAAGTTCATGTTAGGTGAAAGCTTATAAGCTTACCAAGCTATGAAGAATATCTTGCTCTTCTGGCAGTTGTCGGATGTGACGAAATCATAATCAAACACTGCGTAGCGGCAATCATTGTCGGGCAGAGCAGCAGTGAAATCTTCATAGCTCTCTGCAGGACTACCAATCTTGTCAACCACCACCTCTCTTTTCTTCTCATCAACCTTAAAGATCACATATCGATACATTTTCTTTCTCTGTAGTTCAGAAAACGTCTTCTTGGTGTGTTCATTCACACCCATAGCAGATAAAGTGTTTTGCTGCAATTCATAAATAAATATCAAACAATCAAACAAAGGTCCACAGAAGAAGCATATTCAACAAGTAGCAGTTAGATTCAAAGCATGCAAAGACCATGTGATCCAAGAAGCCAACCATGTGATCTATAACATTATTCAATTAATGGGCCTTGATGCAAAGACCTCCATGATTGATCCTGAGATCCCTAATAGATTCTAGTTTTTTCTTTTTTCTTGAAACTGGGAAATCAGTTGTACCCACCACACTCGTCCCTAGTCCAGGCATCCGGAGGCATCAAATAATGGAGACACGGAAGGTGTCACAAATTAATGTCACAAGTGAGTCTCGGGACCTTGAGAGGAGGACACCCTCAAAGACCAAGCCTTCGACTGCCGGAAATTACAGAACAAGCAAAAAACAGAGAGAAATCCATGAACAGACTCTGAACACAAAGAGCTATCAGAACAGTAAAGATTTTGATTTAGACCCTTTGGAGAAAAAGGGCTAAGAAAGAAATTAAGGTAATATAAAACATATATATAATGAAGATTCAGTTGATGGGTTATTCTGAAAGATCAAGCAGGGATTAAGAACATAAAATAGCAATGAAATCGGAGCAAAACCTAGTGACCCCAATTGAAATACGGCGAGACCCAGTTGAGTTAAAGTAAAGAAAACATAAACATAAGAACATAACGATTACCCGCCGGAGGCCTCTGAACGACATGACGATCGGAGAAGATGCCGATGGGAAAACTCGATGAAGATGAAGAAGAAGAATGGAATAAGGGAAAGGTCAGAAAAGGTAGGCAAGAATGGAAGGGTAAGGCGCAAAGATACACAAATATAAATGAAAGGGAAATAGCAAATGCTGCCAATTTTCCAAAACAGCCAATGAAATATCTTTCTTTAAATGAGAATTTCTTTTACTAATAAATAATAATTTTCGAGATCGAAAATCTATGAAGTTGATGTTGAACTCGTTAACAACACCAAACAATAAAATTATTGCAACCTATTTAATTTTAAATATGAGAAATTAGAGTTTCGCTCTCTTATAATTGGGGTACCATTGACCCATTCTTAGGCTGTGACAACAGTATATTTCGAAGGATATTCTAGTTTAAGCGTTTTACAATAGTCTCGAACTAGAGATCTCTCAAGAAAGCATACCTTGAAGTCTTTTTCAATTTGAGGCTCCATTATTAGGTTATACGTTATCTTAGTTGCATTCCTAGGTGTATTTAAAATTGATAAAAAATAGTTGAGTGGACTGAACTGAATTGAAATGATTGATGGTAGTTTTTTCTTTTTAGTTGGAAGATTAATGACAATTGAAACTTTTAACTATTTGTTTCGAGGGGTTAAAGTAATTAATTAATCGTTTGAGAATTAATATTAGTATCGCTTGAAATAATTAACTATTCATTTAAAAATTGCAATTGATAATATTTGAGATAATTAACTACTCATTTGAGAATTAACTTCAATAGTGATTAAG
Organism: Sicyos baderoa; assembly: GCA_037832685.1. NCBI lineage: Eukaryota > Viridiplantae > Streptophyta > Magnoliopsida > Cucurbitales > Cucurbitaceae > Sicyos > Sicyos baderoa. The sequence goes on along the minus strand of JBBMEF010000018.1, from coordinate 5,584,741 downwards.
AGAAATTTAATTTGATGTGGAGTTTTGATAAGTTGTTTTTTTTTTTTTTGAGATTACGACAATTGGGGGTGGGAGAAACTTGAACCCAATACCTCTAAGTCATTAAGTGAATTTTGATAAATTGTTAAGAATGGTTGTTTATTACCAAATACAGAGTTATAAAAAGGAGATTATTTTACCACTTTTCTTCTATAAAAATAAACACACCCCTAAGCATATTTTTCTCTCTTGTATGCTAGAAAATAAAAAATAAAAATTAAACTCAAATTCTAAGAACAAAAATTATTTTCTTGAAGCTTAAGGAGAAAGTAGAAACTAAGTTCAAATTATAAGACCGAAAATGCATTTTGATTTTTTTTTTTTTTGATTTTTTTTTTTTTTTAATTTCATACATAAGGCTAAACATTAGGATAATTTTTTTAGTTATCGTGGATGCACAAATTTAAATATATAATTTCTTAGGTTAGTTTCAACCAACCTCTACATAAATATGATATTATCTATTTTAGTATAAATTTTTTTTGATTTTATTTTCACATCACTAAAATCATTAGAAGATGTTGTCTCTCCTTATATATTTCAAATCTACCTCTTAACTTAGTATGGGAGACTTTGTTTGTCCAACATATTAGTCGAAGATATGAATGATTTTTTTTATAAAAAGATTAAGAATACTTCAGATGAAATTATGTGAACACATAATCTTTTCATATATCCTTTTATTGAACTACATTTTTGTTAGTGGTCTTACAGATATATTTAGGCTTTATTTTTATTTTGTGTAGGATAGTTTTATATAGCGTTGAATTGCATTACTATCCAACAATAAAAACATCAAGATATCGACCCTTTCGATATGTATTATCTGTTTGACCTTACAAATTTAGAGAAATTTAATTTCTTTCTCCATATACAACTTGAAATAGTTTATTTATTTATTTTTTTGAGAATCAATTTGAAATAGTTTTTATAGCTTAGTTGGTATATATTTTGACTTTTTATATAAAATAAGAAAATACTTAAAATTTGACCCACTCAAATGGATAGGACAACCAAGGAACACTGGTTTGTAATAAAAGTGGATCAAAATATAGAAATTTTTTCTACCTTTATTTTAGATTCTTAAAAAACTATAAAGCAATTTACTTCATTTCAAACACGTAAGTTAAGTACTCAAAAAAAAAAAAAAAAAAAAAAAAAAAAACGTAATTAAGTTAAAAAACTATTTATTTCAAACACTACTTTTCTAGGTTGTTTTGGTCATCTTGATTTTTTTTCTTCTTGAATTCCAAAAACAAACTATGTCCTCACATTTCTTTTTCTTCATATTTAAGTAATTATAGATTTAGATAGAATCATCTCAACAACAAAAATGATAAATTCTTGTTATCGCATTGACTTTTAAATCTTGAAAAATATCCAAATTAGGAGCATACAAAATGTGCGAAGCACCTTTGCACTAAGAATATATGAGTATGAGATAGCAAAATAAAAATTGTTAAGTTTTCTGACTATTTTTTAAAGTTCAACGATAATTAAAAAAGAAATTAAACTCATAATCTTATCAATAAAATATATTATTTTAACTATAATTATAGATGTATAGATTCAAACACTTAACAATTTTATTTTATTGGATTGAATGTGTTCATCTCTCCATTAGAGACTTAAGAGATATTTTCATCTTATCAATAATAGAATTCTCAATATTTTATAATATATAATCATTTAGAGATGTATTTGATTGATGAAAGCGTTAAATTTTGTTGATATTTCCATAGCATTTTAGATTTTTTTTTAAATTTTTTTTTTTTAATTCAATACGTTGGAGATAAGGAGAGTCGAACTAGTAATCATGGATCATACAAGATGTCACTAAAGCTCAAGAGCGTGTCAGATTAGTGCATCTCGTTCCGGCGCAAACTTTCATTATGTATACAATTCAACATGCCAACTAGTCAGTCTCTCAAAAAATGGGATCGATTGAAGTACTACACGAGCTCGTAAGTCAAGTACGGAGCACGAGTGAATGGGGCCGGTGCGTGGCGAACGGGATGGTGCCTTACCCTGATTGCTCAATTGTTAACCGAGCAGCTCGAATCAGTTGGGTTCATCAAGGAAGTTCATTACCTCAACTCATGTTACCAGTATTTTAGATTTTTAAATACCACTATTGCAAAGGTGTGTGATATATGTGAGCCAAATAATATATAAACATGTTATTACGTAGATGAAATGAATACATCAATTATGGAATAAAAAATAAAATTGAACTTTATATTTCGTTCAACCTCAAGAAAGGAAAAATAAGAAAAAATCCAAATAATATGTAAAAAATTTGATAAAGTTGGATTTTTTTTTTTTTTTTTAAAAAAGGATTTTATTCAAAAAATAATAATAAAAAAAGGACGCGTTGTTGTAACGCAGGGTTGTCTTTATTAATGTGTGATGGGTCTTTGGTCAAAAAATGTTGTCCTTTCTACAACATGAAAATGATAACAAGTGGGCCCCAACTTCCATCAATTTTTCGCACGTGCACTTCTTCCCCCACACGCTTTACATTATCCATTTTCATTTCGTTTTCTTTTTTTCTCAACCACACCTATCCTTGAGATATTGTTTTTGTTAATATTTTTTTAAATGAAACTAAGGACATGTTTGCCCATGGATAAATGGAGGAGTTGACTTGGCTTGACTTCTATTCCATGTTTGCCCCGTTTATTTTTTTATTTAAATAAAAACTTCAACAATTCACTTTCCATCGTATCAAACTTAACTTTATTATTAAAAAATTATTAAATATTCATTTTTATATTTAAATAAAAACTTCAATCATTCTCTTTCCATCACATCAAACATAATTTTATCTTTTCTTTTCTTTCCCCCAAACATAAACTTATTTCACTTATCTTCTCTTCTCTTCCCAACTCTACCCAACCCAACTCATCCTCTCACAACCAAACATGCCCTAAAAGTAAATATGTGATTCTAAAAAAACTAAAAGTAAAAGTAAAATTTACCGTTCACCTAATAATTTTTTTAACGTATCTAAATTAAAAAACTTAAAGTTCAAGAATTTAAAATCAAAATTAAAATTGAAGAATTCAAGAATTCAAGAATTTATCAAACATAAAATAAGTTCGGAAACTAACATATAATTTTACTTAACAATTTTAAAAAGACAAAACATAAACTTGTTAGTTATGGTGAGTTTTTTTAGACAAATATTTATCGATTAAAAAAAGACTTAAATATTTATTTTTGAGGCTAGATGAAATCAATCTCCACCGTCCAATGGTCCAACTGTATATGTCATTTGGTCGGAAAGTCGGCCATAGCTGGTTTTGCAGCGTTTTCTTGGCGCCGCGTATTTGATGCTTATTAATACTATTAATCTCAAGTAAACTAAAAGTCACTTTAATATTGAATTTAAACTTTTCGTATCATTAAATGTAGCTTTGAGTTTGAATATTAATGAGTTATTATCATTTAGGTATGCGTTAATAAATTACAAAAAGTTACGAAAGAGGGTTGGAATGTCAAAGGGGTAACAATTACTTATTTTAAAAACGAAAATCGTCGATGACATAGTAATTTTATTGTTCGGTGGTAATCTAGTTCAATATCATTAAACTAAAAAAATTTATTTAATTTATCAATTAATATAATATTTAATCAAAGTTAACTGCACCTGTTTTCCAAAAAAAATAAAATTAAAATCAGATGTCGGTATTTTCTGGGACGTTCGAGGCCCATTGTTAAGGCCCATTAATTTGACAGCCACGTGGACCTGCCACGGCCCGGGCCCAACCATTAGGGCCTTATGGATCTTTCTCAGCCATATGTTTGAAATATTCTTCATCTTAAATGTGACTAAGTTGCCAATTTTTCTCATTTAAAAAAAAAAGTTTGTATCAAAAAAAAAAAAAAAAAACAGTTGCCAATTTTTCTTACTCAAAAAGTTTGGCTCAACTAGCTATATGTTTATGAACAAAAATTTATTAGTTTAATCTAAAAAAAAAAAACATGAGTGTATCTATTTATTCACTTATTTCTTATTTTATAGCGGTTATATATAATTTAATCATAGTAAAAATTCTAAACTTACCAAAATACTATTTATTTTATATTTTTTAAAAAATTATTCAACTAATCAATTTCTAACCCTAAACGACATTATTATTATTATTTTTATATGACAATTATTGAAGTAGATGATTTAAATGTATGATACTTTAGTTATTAGATGAATACAAATTATTATTAGAACTCTATTTCTTTTGACAAACGAACCGATTTCACTTTTAACGTATCAAACTTATGGTCCACACAAAGCATATATTAATTTGGAAAAAAATTGAATGACCTGCTCCTTTCAATGAAAAGAGGCGAGGGATCAATTTAGCCTTCAAATTCAACAACACTTTTGAAGAAATTATTATTTGTGGACGTCTTTGCACCTTATTCTTGACTTCTTTTCCTTTCTTTTTTCAATTTTAAATAATAAAAAAACCCTACCACATCATTTTCATAAGCTCTCTTAACCTTTTTCTTTAGTGTGGAACACTTTTACCTTTGGATTAAAAGAGGATCATTTTTTTAGGTTAAAATATTATTTGGTCCCTTAATTTTTTTATTGGTTTCATTTTAATCATTTAAGTTTTAAAAGTCCGAATTTAATCATTCAACTTTCAATAAAGCTTAATATTAATCTCTACAATTATCTTGAAATTAGTCTACCATTAAAGTGAAATAAAATAATACACACATATATATAGAGGGAATTTGTACTGTATAGCAAATTTCTACAATTTTTTTGCCTTATTGTAATATACATGCAAATTTCCCATATATATATATATATTTTTTTTTTAATCTTTCCCCAAATTCCATCTATTTCTTTTAACTTTCTCTTTTCTATCTAAGAAAAAGAAAGATGGATGAGACAGCTAAAAGAAAGGGAAAGTTTGGGGAGAAATAAAAAAAATTAAGAAATAATAATAAAAAAAAACTAATTTATTACATTTTAACCGAAGATAACTTCAAAATAACTACAAACATTTTTGAAAATTGGGAGACTAAATTTAGACTTTTGAAATTTAAGAGAGTTGAGAGACGTCAAATTATATTTCAACATTTTATATATATATATATATATATATATATAAATGTAATTTGAAAAAGAAGTAGTTGTTCCCCATGATTCTTAGAGATTGAAAATTTTCTACATTTTAAGTTTAGAGGAAAAAAAACCATTAAAATCACATTGAAAATTTTCTACATTTTATCAACATATACTATAAAATTTTCTAAGATTTTGACGTTGACGAGTCCCTTCATATTTATCTAAAAAGTGAATGTAATCATGAAACTTGAAAAAAAAAAAACAATTTGATTTTGAAACTAACAATATAAATATGAACATATTTATTTATTTGTTATCTTTTAAATATAAATTAGAGGTGTGAAACACAAATCCTACCTAAAATATAGTAGTGCTTTCAAATAAATGAGAATTAAATATCAATTTTTAAATTGAATTTAGAATTATAATATTGAATTAAATTACCAAGGTTTTGAACCAACGCACCACAAACTTTATTTTCATTCCTTACGTAAGTTCTACCCAAAAACATTTTAACTTATATGACAAAACTGTTCAACAAAATTAACATATTATTAAAATCAACGCGCACAAGATTTATAACTATTATTTTTCTTGTACTTTTGACCGTTGTAAAACTTTCTCTTTCTCACCATTTTAATAATAATTAGTTTTGCTTTATTCTTTAATCTCATTATTATGGTATTAAAGCAATAATTAAGGCTCTGTTTGATAACCATTTGGTTTATTGTTTTTGATTTTTCAAATTTAAGCATATTTTCTCTCAAATTTCTTACAATTTATTTCATCAAACAAAAAATAATAGCTTTCCAAAGTTTGTTTTTGGTTATTAAGGCTCCGTTTGATAACCATTTGGTTTATTGTTTTTGATTTTTCAACTTTATTCTTTATTTTTTTTTGTTTTTAGGGAAAGACCAACCTACTCTTAAAAACAAAAAAAAAAAAAATAGCTTTTCAAAGTTTGTTTTTGTTTTTAAAAGTTGGTTAGTATTCTCTTACTTTATTAAAGAAAGATGGATAAATGGTAGGAATGATGAAACAGATTGTAGGGAATTTGAGAGAGAATAGGCTTAAATTTGAAAAACCAAAAATAAAAAACAAAATGATTATCAAACGAGACCTAATTTTCTGAATTTTCTAAATTTCCCAAGGCCCATGTTCTTTCCTTTAAATTTCATTTTCCTTTTCACTTGATTCATTCGATGTTTGAATCCAAGTCTATTTGCCATCGCGAATTTTATCGTTGATAAGAAACAGTGTAATAAATTAATTTATTATTATTTTGAAATTGAAAAAGGTGGAACACAATCAAGATAACCAATACGCCACCCGATTCTCAACCAGCATATTATAAAGAACAATAAAAATATATATATATATATATTCTTCTTAATTTAATTTATATTAGCTACCTCTAAACATGAGGTATATTTGGTTGACTCAAAATTTAACTATAAAAATTCTCCATCTTATTAACGAATAAAATATATTATATTAAATTGTTTACAATTAATTTGACCCAATTAAATGAATATGGTCAAGAAAAATAAGAACTCAACAACATCAATATATAACTATTAACTAATTAATTATGAGTTCAATCATCCATCAGTTTAAATTAACAAAAAGAATTTTTTTTTTTTTTTTTTTTAGGTTTTAGAGTTTTTTAAGTAGTGGGATTTTGATTCTCAGGCAGTGGGTTTGGATCCTCAAGAACTTATGGGTGACAGAATTCACCTATTAAAAACAGGATCAAATCTCAAGTCTAAAACAAATCAGTGTGTGAATGTCAATTATTTTATCTTAAATTTGCATCTCTCTCCCTAATCACATCCAATCAAATCCACACTATATTTTATTTTTTGAAAATCACATTATATTTTAATTGTCAAATGTAAGACCGCATTTAGTCATAATTAGGATAATATGATACCGAGACATTAATTAGAATGCATAATATTCTTAAAAGAAAATTGATTCTCAAAAAAAAAAAAAAAAAAAAAAAACTTAAAGGAAATTATCTTTTCAACTAGGGGCACTTCCAAGACTAGCAAAATTGGTCAGACTAATCTTTTCAATAAAACCCACTAATAATAATGTTCAGACTAATTTGTAATAAATAAATATATATTTAGATTTAACTAAAAAAAATCATGCTTTCAATAATAATATATATTTATAAGATATATAATTTACCTTTTATATTCATACTTTCAATAATAACACTAATATATATTGGATTTGAACTAAAAAATCATTTTAAATACCCAAATACTTGGACATCCCTTCCCATCTCTCTGTGACATGAACCTAAATATGTTAAAGTTAGGAGAATTTGCATGTATATTACAATAAGATAAAAAAATTGAGTAAATAGCAACTTTTTGAAAATATTTGCAAATCTATCA
>JBBMEF010000018.1:5543840-5567729 GCA_037832685.1 Sicyos baderoa | reverse complement strand
TGCAAATATTTTCAAAAAGTTGCTATTTACTCAATTTTTTTTATCTTATTGTAATATACATGCAAATTCCCCTAAAAAATATATAATTTATATATATAATTAGTTTTTTTTTTTTTACATATGTAAGAATATGAATAATCAAATATTTAATCTCAAGATGTCGATTGACCATGTTCATTTTAGTACATCTTTGTTAGAGACTTAATATTTATTGTATTAAAAAATTACATTTGACTCGCTCTTATATCATGGGCGTAGTAAAAAGATTAATTAAGGTAACTTGTTGATAGAATTTACCAATTCAAAATTATATTTTTAAATGGGCGTACAAGTCCTTAAGATTTGAAAGACAGCTTTGTCAAATTAATTCAATAATTTATGCAAAACACAACTAAGTTCGTTTCCATTTAATTACTTGGAAGATGTCTTAGTCAGTTTTTTTTTTTTTTTTTTATGGTTTCATTGTTAAGTAATAATTCAGTTTTTTTTTTTTATATTCATGACTGTCCGGACTAGCTTGCGTGCACTTTGACTAGTGTCACGAAACATATCGCCTAACCCTACAACATTTAAATGCCAAGGAAATTCGTAGAAAATCAATTTCTAGGTAGGTGACTACCATGAGGATTTAAACTTATCACCTTATGAACCTCAATGCCCTCTTTTGGTTAAGTGATAACTCAGTTTAACCATAGTCATAATTTTTTATCATGAAAATCGATATTTATAATATTCTCTTTTGTACTAAAAAAAACGTTGGTATTTGATGGAATTGTTTAATATAATAAATTAACAAATATTGGTTAGAAACAAGTGGAAGGATATAAAAATGACATTTTGGATAACATTTTTTAACACAGCAATTATAGGAAATAGAGTTTCATGACCAATAAACTATAATAGGAGAAATTACTATATGTTATGAACTAATCGTACATACTAATTAATTTATATTTTCGAGATGCCTATAAAGACTGATGATAAAAATATTAATAATTATAGTTTAATAATTTGTAATCATATATATATATATATAGATTACAAATTATTAAACAAAACAGCATCTTTGAATCGTTTCGAAAAAGTTGCAAATTTATTTACAATATATCTGGGTGAAAATTAATTAATGGAGGTAAGAAAAGTCTGATGTACAATTTGAATTTGTTAATGAAGTTTTGTTTCAATAAGCTTTTTTTTTTTTTTTTAGAAAAGATGATCACTTATTTAGAACTTAATTTTTACATTTTTTTTTAGTGTAATAATAAATGATAGTGATGAAATTCAATTCATGATTTTTTATGAATGTTATATACTTATAACTGTTGAAATTACTTCTTTTTTTTTTTTGAAACAATAAAATAAATTAGTGATTAAAATAAACTATTAAATCAAAGTTGTACACAGTTTCTCGGGTTAAATAAAAAAACGATCACAATTAGTTTTGGGAACCGTAAACAAAAGATTAAATATTGAGGTATTGTTTGATTTGCCGTTTAGAATTCGGGGGTTTGGATTTGAAATCAGAAGGTTTGAAATTAGTTATTTGGTAAATGTAAAGATTATGAAAAATTTGATTGTGAAAAATTTGATTTTGGAGGTTTTGAATTCGGAGATTCGAAACAATATTCTTCTTATTTTGAATTATCAATACAATAAATCAAACACTATAATCAATATTCCGAAGAATATTCTGAATTCAAACCCACGAACCAAACAAGATCTAAAAGAATGGATATGAAAAAGTAGTTCATGCATTTGTGGAAAAAGAAATGTCAAAAGAAGAAGAAAAAAAAAAAGAAAAAAAGAGAGCACGTTTTAATTTGACTAAGAATAGGTCATGGACAGCCCCACGATGAAAAAGTAAAGAAAAAAAGACAGCGCCGAGTCCTCATTTCCTCGAAGCCATTGTAGCCTTCTTTATGTACCCTTTTCTGTATTTTCTTCTCACTTTCCTTTTTTTTGGGGGGGTCAGCTTTTTGTCTAATTAATGTCTGAACAAATTTCGCGACTCTATAACATTTAGATGTCAATAAAATTCGTAAAAAATTATTTTTTAGATAATTATTCATCATAAATTGAACCTATTTTAATACCCTCTCTCATCCCTAGACCCCTCTACTTGTGGAATTTCAAGAATGTTTGCGGTTGATTTTTGTGCGTTTCTCTTAATTTTTTTTTTTACTTGTTTCCTTATAATAATAAAATTCACATGAATATTAAAATATTATTTTATTAATCTATCATAAGGATCACTATTTTATGTAACTAATAATATTATCATCTCAGATATTAACATTAAGCTGAATTTCAATTTTGAAATATATAGATTAAATTGAGATAAATTTAAAATAATTTTTTTTTTTATGTTTGAAATATATATTTTATTTCAATAAATTTATGCGCAAAGTAATTATTTTCACGAGATCTGGCTGACCCAATAAGAAAGCACACAAAAAATAATATTTAAAATTTCTTAAAAAACAATATTTAAATATGAAATCGTCATAGATTGAACGGCAACATTTTACGGCTAGGTCAAGTTGAAGTTACTTTCTGTTTTCAAATCTCTCTTACCTTTATATTTATATATGTATATATATTGTAGTTCCAAGTTGTTATCTTTGTTAGAGTTTATGTGGAGAGATTAATTAATTTCTTGAAAGCTCTAAACCAAAAGTGAAGGGAAAAAGATGGGAAGAGGTCCATGCTGTGAAAAAATGGGGCTCAAGAAAGGCCCTTGGACTCCACAAGAAGATCAAATTCTCATCAATTTCATTAATCTCTATGGCCATGGAAATTGGAGAGCCCTCCCTAAACAAGCTGGTAATTAATTTCCCTTTTCAAACCCTAGCTAATAACTTCCTCTCTTTTACATCATCATTTTTTGTGGGTTTGATCATCAGGATTGTTAAGGTGTGGAAAAAGTTGCAGGCTTCGGTGGACAAATTATTTAAGACCAGACATTAAAAGAGGAAATTTCACCCAAGAAGAAGAGGAAACCATTGTTAATCTTCATCAAATGCTTGGAAACAGGTTTTTCTCCTTTCCCTTTCCCTTTCTCTTTCTTTCGTTTGTTTGGGTTTTTTTTAGTATATATTGAGGGGAGGAGGACAAACAAAATTTTATGGGCACAACTGTTGAACTCGTGACAGTATAATTGAAATGAATTAACACTAAGCAAGATAAACAACTGTCATCTACTTATTCGGTTCTTTTTTGGAGTTTAATTAAACTATTATTACACCTTAATTTCGTCTTTATAGCCATAATTAAAAAGTTAAGTACCACCGAAAGGGTCAGTGACGCAATGGTTTCATTGTTTGATTGTAAATCAGCAGTTCAACATCTGCGTCATGTGTTCGAACCCTGAAATAGTTGGTATTGCTCGCATGCTGTATTGGGAATACAAACACAAACAAAGTGTCGTAGTTGACAATATCATAACAATGTAGAGATCCGAGTAGGTTTGTCGTCCCTTATCAAAAACTATCATCTCCATGTTAACAATGTCATTGCCAACCGACATAAAATATAGACTTGTGATTAAAAGATCAATGTTCCAACTCTTCAACTTTAAATGTTGCTCAACTCCAAGTCTCCTTCATCAATTTCTCACTTAACTAATCGCGCACTAACTATGGGTCCTCGAGAAAATATAGTTTTTGACATCGATGAGTACCTAAACTTTAATACCATTTTGAGGGTGTTTGGTATGGGTTCAACGGAAAAGGTTTTTTATTTTTATTTATTATTTTATTTTTCCTAAATGGATCACCTTCACACATATCTGTTTTTTTTTTTTTTTGCCACTTGGGCTCTTAACCTTTCTTATCATTATCAAAAAAGGAATTTAATTATGTCAATCACACACCTCTTGTACCTAAGAAGATTTATCTCTTCTAAACCCCTCAAAAATTCTTTCCCTCTGATCTCATCTCACTTGTACCAAACATCCCATTGGCGTCTGTATCATCATGTTACACTAACGAACAAAACGGCCAACATCGAACTTAACAAACATGTTTTTGTTTTCAACTCATTATAAAATCTACATTTTTAATTAATCAATGAAATGAACTGACTTTTTTATTTTCCTATTTCCTAGATGGTCGGCAATTGCAGCAAAATTACCCGGAAGAACGGATAATGAGATTAAAAATGTGTGGCACACTCATTTGAAGAAAAGAATTACACAAATTAATTACGCCACCCCACAACTCAGAAATTATAATGCCGTGAACTTGCCCAGCGAAAGCTCCTCCATCGTCACGGCGGAGAACGGTGACTTCTCGATGAATAATCTGGCGGAAGCGGACGAAAGCTTTTGGATGGAAGTTTTGGCGAACGATCAAAACGCCGCTGTGGGGAGTCAACGGGGATCTGGAGGTGAAATAAATGAGGGTGAATTTGGTAATTTGAGAATGGAGCCGCCAGTTCATGTTCATGTTCATGACACTATGGATTTTTGGTATAATATTTTTAGAAGAGGAGGAGAATTGTCTTAGTTGAAAGTTTGAAACCCATATTATGACCCTAAATTGAATTACTTTTTTTGACCTTTTAGAGGAGAGAGATTGGATTCACCCTTCCCAAAGTTGTCTTCTTTTTTTTTTGAGAAAGAAAGTTGTCATATTTTATATGGAGGTAATTTAGAACAAAAAGTTCAAAAAATTAAATACAAATGAATGCAGAAAATGATAATAATAATAATAATAATAAAAAAGATGTTTGGGAAAATTGCGGTTTGTGTTCGTTGAGTTGAGTTGAGTTGGTGTAGATTGTTAATCATTTTTTTAACATATACATCTTATTGTTGTCCTAAATAATATCAATAAAAAAGAATTCCATCTATAATCTTTTTAATTAATTGATTTTTTTCTTTTTACAAAAGATTCGTATAATTACATAAAATGTTAAATTATTATTATTATTATTATTTTTTAATAATTCTATATCATTTGTTGGAGCGGTTAAATCTATAACTTTACCTTTTTAATGTGAGATAATCAATATGTAGTCTTAAAGAAATGTATCTTTTGGTTTACTATTTTTAAATGAAAATTTGATACTATATTAGATTATATTATGGGTGTCTACAAAAAAAAAATGGGGTCATTAATCTTAAATTGAATTTTAATGTCAATTTTATTTAATTGAATACTTATTTAATTTAATAAATTCGAATATTATATTAAATAAATTGATATAATATTAAAATGAATACTTATTTTTTTTTTTTATACAACAATATTGGGGGAGGGGGATTCGAACCTGTAACCTCATTGTTACTAGGTCGGATGCCAGTAGAGTTATGCTACTTTTGGCGAATACTTAATTATTTGATTTAATAAAGTAATGTTAGAAAATTGAATCGTCCTCTACAATAATAGGTTTACATTAAAATGGTGAAAATATTTTTAAATGTGTAGTATTTTTCCGCCATTAATTATTTTTTAGATAGATGCATGTATTATTTAATGCACTTAGAACATAAAGAAATGTGTTTTTATTTTTGGTTTTTAAATATGATGCGGTCAATATGGGAGATCACGTGAATCTTTTTTATTATATTATTACAAACATTGTTACTTTTAAATTTCAAAAGGAAGATATTATAAATATAAATATAACAAATAAATAAATAAATATATGCAGTAATTTTTTTTTTAATATGGTCCCGTTTTTATTGTTAATTCCAACTTTTTGAGCTAAAAAAACTAAAGTGAGTGGGTCTTTAAAGTGGATAATCGCAATCTGTCTCTGTCCTTGTTAAATATTTGAAGTTTATATTAAAAGTAGTATTAATGCCGACATTTTTGTTGGCGACTACAAGATTTATATTCTATGTCGATGTCCACTTAAACCACATAAATTTCTATGTAATAGTTGTAAAAAATTAAAGAAATCTGTAATAAGAGCTGCCGTATCCAAATTGGATTCTTCAACTTGTCTTTTTTTTTTTCCTAAAAAAAAGTAAAGAATCCAGGTATTAATAATTACGTCAGGTTAATTTTGTTATTCATTTCCAATTGTAATATAAAGTCAAAAGTTATAAAATATAACAATATATTACCGGATCATAATCTATATGTACATTTTATTGATTAATTTTCCTTCTTTAGTAGAGTAGTACGCTTCTGCCCAATAATCAAGAAATTAAATGTATAAAGAGAACCATAAACCCTTTACCGTATCGAACATGTGATCATAGTATTAAATTCGAATTTTACTCATAAATGAAACTATCAGGTTACTGATCCTTTTAATCAAATCTTGTATCAATTGTTTTAATATAATAATAATAATAATGATCACATGGATTTGGAAAATGAAAAACTTATTTTTATATTTATGGTTAATAACATTTTGATTTCTCAACATTGATATTTATTTCCCTGACCGGCGTAATGTTTTCATTGTTTTGTTGTAAATCAGTTCAACACCAACATCATCGGTTCGAATCCTGGAAGAATCGGTATTGTAATCCTCATTCCCCAATTTGTATTTAAAAAAAAACATTGACATTTATTTCATTTTGTTTTCAAAACTTTCAAAAATTTAATTTTATTTTCTAAACTTTAAAATTTATTCCATTTTAGTCGAACTTTCAAAAGTTCAATTCTATCCTACATTTTAAAATAAATTATGTTTCTGTCTTTTGAAGTTTTTTTTAAAGAATCTAAATCAGACCTTCATAAAAAGAAATTTTCTTTTTCCTAAATTTTTTCATCTATTTCTATAAACTTTAAAAAATATGTTTACATTTTGTTTTGATTTTATTAAAAATATTAAAATTATTGAACCATTCCAATTAATACAGACTTCAAATTTGCTATAATGGAAAATTTTAATTTATTTTGAAAATACTGAATTAAAATTAAACTGTTTTTAAAAATTTAGAGATTAAAATGAAATAAATATTAAAATTTAAAGATGAAATGTTTTATTTATATATTTTTAAAAAAAAGACTAGCTGAGGACTTATTAGCAAAAGTATTGTTAACATCCAAGGGCTAAATCTAGTCAAATAGAAATTTACCCCCCCAAAAAACTAGTTAAATAGATCACACTTCGAGTCAAATTTCAGGTCTTTACAGTCAAGGAAAAAAAAAAGGAATTTTGTTATTTGTTTTGAAAATATGCATGGAAAGACAGAACAGGTGGGTGCAGGGTAAGATTAAGAAAGACATATGGTGGGTGTACATAGTAAACCAATTCAATGCATATCGCCACGTCCCACTTTTCGTCCTATATATTTACTTTAGAATATACGAGGTTGTGTTGTGCATAAACATGCATGGCTACCTCCAAAGTTGTTGTACTCGCCGCCGCCATTGTGTTGTGTTTTGTTGCATGCAAGTCTTTGGTCAGCGATAAAGCTCAGCAATGCCGCCTCGACACGATCCGGGCCAGGCCACCGTCGCGCCGGATCGAGTCCGAGGGAGGTATTACTGAGGTTTGGGATGAAGCTGATGAAGGGTTTCAGTGTGCTGGAGTTGCTGCCTTTAGACACATCATTAGCCACAAATCTATGACTCTCCCTAATTTCCACAGCTCCCCTCTGCTCATTTACATCCACCAAGGTATCTCTCTTTACAAACTTCAACTCAAGACCTACCTATTTTAAGCCTAATTTTAATATAACATGATACTTGGTTAAATTATCACTATTAATTAGAACTTTGTATTTTGTTTAAAAAATACTTTTAGTAGTACCCACATATTGAATTTTGAATTAGAGTAAACGACGTCTATTATTATTGATTTAGAGGTCACATGTTCGAATCACCCTACCATGAATACTAAAATACAATTGTTTACAAATGGGGTGGAACAGGGGAAGGGTTTATGGGGATGAACATGCCAGGATGTGCAGAGACATACGAGGCACAAGCAGCGTTACCACCAACACGAATCTCCAACGACGTCAAAGAGACATACATTCACCAACAGATGCGCAGAGTCCAACGTGGCGACATCATCGCTGTCCCTGCCGGCACCGTCCAATGGTTCTTCAACCACGCCGCCGAAGATCTCATCGCTGTCGCCTTCATGGACCTCGCCAACGTCCACAACCAACTCGACCTCCGCATGAGGGTATGACAAATTTGTTTATAGGGTGATGACTATAGTAAAAGACCACTCCTAATTCTTTTTTCCACACTCTTAAAAATCACATTTTTTTATATATATGTTCTTACAGTCATCTTACTTGGCTGGTGGATCAAAAACAGAGGATATGGCAAACATATTTAGTGGGTTTGATCAGGAGCTTCTTGCAGAGGCTTACAACATTCCATCAGACTTGGCTGGGAAAATCCAGCAAGGAAAAAACAGAGGACTGATCGTGAAGTGCAATGACGACATGTCGTTTTTGTCGCCCGAGGAGCGGGAGGAAGAATTGAGTGCTTCGACATCCAACCCAAATGGATTGGAAGAAACCATTTGTACTGCTAGAGTAATTCACAACATGAACACCCATAAAGAAGCTGATATATACTCAAGGGAGGCTGGAAGAGTTCACATTTTGAGCCAACACAAGCTCCCTCTCCTCCAATTCATGGGCATGAGTGCTGAAAAAGGCCATCTTTTCTCGGTAATTATAATTGATTTCTTCGACATTTTGTCTAGAGGAGTCTCTTTTTCAAACCAATTGTCAAAAGAGGTAATGTTTTAATCTAATCGTCAAAATGAGCGGCATTTTTACTAAAGACGCCACTCAAGTTGTCGTATTAGCTACATACGAGGATCCTACCATATCACATGCCTCCAATTTTCTATTTCCGTTATTTATATTACTAGTTTAGTTAACTTTTTTTTTACGATCAAATCAATACTACAAAATTGTCAACAAAAGTAATAATAATTCAATGACAATAGTGTATACTTATTAAAAAAGAGGTTACGAGTTCGAATATCTACTTTTATTGTTGTAGATATAAAAAAAGACGACAACATTTTCATCCCCTACTCTCTAATCAAAACATTTTGTAACTTTCTTCATTGCAGAACGGTGAATACAACCTGCAATGGTCAATGACAGAGCATAGATTGGTGTATGTGGTAGAGGGGGAGGCAGAGGTTCAGATAGCCGATGACTACGGCAACCGAGTGTTCTCTGAGAGAGTTTCAAAAGGAAACATGTTCGTGATCCCGCAATTCTACGCCTCCCTAGCTCAGGCAGGGCCAGAAGGGTTCGAATGGATCGCTTTCGAGACCTCAAACCAGCCCATGAAGAGCCCGGTCGCTGGCTACACGTCCCTCTTCAGAACCCTCCCGCTCCATGTCCTCGAACAAGCTTTCCAAATGACAACAACGGAGGCTAAACAACTGAAACAGACCAGAAGTCAACACGCTTTTCTATTCCCACCCTCCAGCAGTACCAGCAACTCATCTTAATTACTAATGAAAAATCCATCGTTTTTTTGTGCATTATATTAATAAAAAAAGCTTTCCATCCCTATATATCCATTTTTTATTTTTTTATGAAATGATTATAAAAGTGAAGGGAATTAAAAAAAAAAAAGAATAAGTAGCACTTATACAAATTAGACATTCTTGACTGTTATAAAACGTCATACATGACATTTATGATATTTGACAATTGTCAAGAAACGAAATAACAAAAAACTAACAACGGATTTTAATTGTCCTTAAAATTATGTTTAGGATATTTATTGCATGTATAAAACATTATTACCATACTTGTACTAAAGGTCATGAACTATATAATTAGTGTTATTTTGTTATGGAATGATTATAAAAGACACACGTATTGAACTTTGTATTGTTTGTAATGTTATAAATGTTCTCTACAAATTTAAGAAATCTAATGATCATATAAGTGAAAACTTTAACTTGTTAATAGGATTAGGGTTAAAACAGAGGGGATGTGTAACCTTCGACTGAGAGAGTTATGGACATTTACATTGTTTGTTTGTTATATATATATATATATATATGTGGAAACAGATAGTTCATTATGGTAAAGGGTATTTAAGCAACATGGGAGTTCAAAACAATGCTCTACCAAAGGAGAAACTACTCTTAAAAGGATTAGATTCAATCCACGTGAACTTAAAATTAATAGGATACATCAAATTTAAAATCTTTCCCAATTAAAAGGGAGTCAATAAATGAGAGCCGCGATTTTAGGGATCAAACCCGTAACCATGACATTGCATTTTCACCAAACAATGTAACCATTAAGTTACCGACCTATTCGATAATAATGGACAACATGATATAAACTTTTTAAGTGAAATAAAAACACATATATGAAGGTTTATACTTAAAATGATCAGTAACATTATCAATATTAAAGATAGGTTAGTATCAAGTTTGAATGCAGGAAGAATTGTTGGGTATGCTACCAAAGTCTCTCCCCAATATAGAATAAAGAAAATGATCTCAAAGGATTGGAGTCTACTTTTTTCGAGGGAGAATTGTTGGTAATGCAACCATAGGCGGATTATCTGAAATTTTGAAACAAGTGTATTTTATATGTATAAATGAACATGTATTGTACTAAAATATATATTTTTGTCACATGTGTCATAGTGTGGCCGCTCAAATTCTTTAATTTTTTTTAAAGGTAAAGTCATGGTTGTTATTATTGTAAATTTTGCATAACATTTGGCCCCTCAATGTACTCTTGATCCGCTCTTCAGTGCACAACCCAAATCTCACAATATTGTAATATAAATCTACCATTCTTATGAGTTATGACACCTTTTAAGTAATAACAAAAAAAAAAAAAGTTATAAGGGACAAATCATACCACCACATAGATATGTGAATGTTCCCAATTTACACTTCTTAAAAAAAAAGAAAAAAGAAAAAAGAAAAACTAATCTACTCAAACTTGGCAAATATTTAGGGTGTTCGGATAAATAGGTAAAATGGAGAGAATGAAAAATGAGGATGATTGGTAGTTTTTGTGGGCTATCAAGAATAACTCTCTATAATCACATTTTTTTACAATTAGTTTTTTTTTTTTCAATTCTTTTATTCTTATCACTAAAATACTTATTTCCATAACTATTTTCATCAATCCCTTTTTTTTTTTTTTTTTTTCATAATCATTCTCTTTATTAAAAAATGTAGATATTTTTTGTTCTTCCCATTCTGCCTTGGTCAAATTTATGAATGCTTTGAAATAATTTTTTTTAGGGAGAAATAGAATGCCTTTATTTTTATTTTTAGGAGAATGCTTTTATATCATTTTTTTGAATGTTTAATTCTATCATAGACATTGTATTTTAGGTTTTCATTTTTGAAGAAGTTTGTGTTATTTTTTATTTTTGAGAAACAAGTTTGTGTTATTTTTAGTTCAACTTTGGACAGAAGATTTTCAATAGAAAGGCGTCGTGTTTATAATTTATTATTATAATTATTCCGAAGCTTGAAGCCTTACATTATTACATCATAAACCCAAAACCAAACAACCGCTCTACATTGCTTCGACCGGGTTCACCCTCCACGCCGACGACCTACTCGGCGGCAACAGAGTCATCTCTTCCCGATTGAACTTCAACCTCCTCGCCTCCTCCGTCGAGATTCTGTACGCGCTAGCAATCACCTGAACCGGGAATGCTCTCATCGCCGAGTTCCGGCCGGCCAGCGGGCTGATCATGGCCTGGTCGTTGGTCTTGAACGAAACCCACTCGAACCCTTCCCCGCTCGCCTTCTTCACAATCGCGAAGTTCTGCGGAACCACCAGAATCTGGCGCTGCTGCAGCTCGCCGTCGAACACGGTCTGGCCTCTGTCGTCCACAACCTGTACTCTCGCTCGCCCCTTTGTTACGAATATCACGCTGTGCGCGTTCATGTTCCAATGTGGCGTGTACATCGCGTTCTGCATTCATATTATGTCGATTTATTTACAGAAATTGCGAGAAATTGTGAGGAATTGTGAGAAATTGTTTTCGGGTTTTATACCCAGATGGGGTATTGTGAGAAATTGTGAGGAATTGTTCTAGGGTTTTATGCCCAGATGGGGGAATTCACTTACTCTGTAAAGAACGCCGCGTTCGGCGCTGAGTTTAAGCCATCGGAGGATGGGGAAGCGGTGGCTGTTGGTGGTGCTGAGCCGGCCGGCTTCTGGGGTGTAGATATCGGCGCGGGAAGCGTCGCCGATGTTTTCTTTGAGTCTCATTGAGCAAATGGTTTCTTCAAATCCGTTGTCGGCCCATCGCCGGCGTTGGCTGTGTTCTTGTTCCTCCTCCCATTCTTGCTCCTCTCCTCTGCTTCCTCCTCTGGATTGTGGCGGCTTGATCACTTCGAGCTTTCCCTCAACTTTGATTATGTTGCGCCTGAAATCGTCTTCTCCTCGGAGCTTCCTCGCTGTCTCTATGTTTATGTTGAGGATTTCTGCTAGTGTTCTGTCGTCGAAGCCGTGGAAGATGTTGTTCTTGTTGCTCTGCCCCTCCCGGCGTCTGCTCTGTTCCCGATCATTCATTGATTCCTGAAACTCCTCTTCTGGATTTCCGGCCAGGTAGAATGTCTGCATTGTTGATTATATTAAGAAATTAAGTCTACTGGATCATTGGGTTGTTTAAATTAGAGAAAGTGTTGTCTTACCCTAGGATGGGAGTCAAGTTGGTTGGCGTGGTTGCTGACGTCTAGAAGAACAATGGCGATAAGTTGCTCATTACCATCATTGTAGGTCCAATAAGCAGAACCAGTAGGCACGGCGAAGAGGTCACCGGCGCGAACATGGCGGATCTTCTGGTGGCGGTCTCGGAACTCTTGTGATGATTGTTGAGATTCTTGGTATGTTTCAGGGCAACCCGGAAGTGCCACTCCCTTGAATCCTCTACCTGTTCCATACAATAACCTCAATTATGCTTTGTTTTCATGAAGACAATTTTGAATTTTAGGCTTGTGAGTTATGAGTACCTTTTTCAATGTAGATAAGACGTGGGGCATTGGTGTATTGAGGTAGAAGAAGGCCATTGGGATCGATTATGTATCTCTGGATGGCGACACCAGCGCACTTGAACTCCTCGTGGTTGGGGTCCCAGATCTCGATGACGCCTCCTTCGGCCTCGACTCGCCTTGAGGGTTCGAGGGCATCGAGCCTGTCAAGACGGCACTGGTGGTAGCGGTGCTGCCCCTCGCTGTAGCGCCTTTGGTATTCGGGGTTCTGGTCAGGTGCTGCTAGGCAGGCATTGAAGAGGAGTAGGAAGCAGAGAGAGAGGGAGAGCAGAAGAGGGGTTGTTCCCATGGTTGTGTCTGTTGTGCTGTGCTGTGATGAGTTTGAAGTGAAGTGGAAAGCGGAAAACGTTGGAATTTATAGGTGAAGAAAGGTGGTGAAGGAGAGGACACGTTGGAGATGGAAGACAGATTCAGACATTCTTCAGATTGCATGGCTTCAGCTACTCTATTTGTATACACATCGTTTAATGCAATGTCGCAGGTTGCATTGTGTATCTCATCAAATGTTTGCTAAATGCTGATTGTGTTGTCTCTTTGCTAAATGCCGATTTTATTAATTTTTGAATTGAAACAAGAATTTTGGGCTTAGGCCGATATAATAAGGGCCGAGAAGCCCAATCTCGAGGGCCCAAATAGATTGGAGGCAGGCAAAGAAGATCGAACCGGAAGAAATGGAAATCCAAAACCCTTCTTCTTCTAACCCTTCTTCTTCTTCTTCTTCTTCTTCTTCTTCACCGAACAACTAAAACCCCTTTTTCTTTTTCTTCAACCTTTCTAACCCAGCAATGTATCAACCCATACATCTTCCCAACAACGTTACAGGTACCTCTTCTTCATTTTCCACTCTAAATTCTCTATTGCCTGTTCTTTCTTTTCGTGTAATTACACGTTTTTTTTTGTTGGCTGTCTCTATTTTTAATTACACGTTTTTAGGGTTGGATTGAGTTTCTTAGTTCGAGTTGGGTTGAACGAACAAAAAATTGGTCAACCCAAGAAGAAGAACCAATCAATCCAACACAAAAAAGTATAACCAAACCCAACTCTTATGGTTTGGGTTGCGTTGAGTACTTCGAGTTTTCGGTTCTTCTGCACCCCTCTAGGCAAAGTACATTTTTTTTATTTTTTTCACTCACAGAATTAGCTTTTCTTGAATCTGATCTCGTTGCTATGCATTCTGACTTCTGACGTTCATTTGGCCAGTGTTAGAAATTCATAGTGTTTTCACATTTGATGATTGTTTGAACTATTTCAATTTCTGGGCTTTGTTAAACCTACCCATCTTGATTTAGTTCAAGTACTGTTTTCATATATTATCGATGTGCCTATATATATTTGGGGAAGTGATTGACAACTACACTACATTCCAGTTGCATTTATAGAAAGTACTTGTTTTTCTTTAACTATTGATCAATATACTGTTGAATGTTGATGCATTATTGATGTTCAAAAGTAAGCAGACAGCATATATTGCAATCACAGAACCTGGTTTTAAAAACATAAGAGTGTTCATTCATATGCTCAAATCACAAAAGTTAAAGCCTGTGACCGATAAGTTGTTTTCTCGACACCCTTTGCCTACAACAACTTGTCCTAATTGCATAGTTCAACTATTTTGGTTTGTACTGTATAGAATTATGGATGGCAACATCTGTTACCCTCTTTTAAGATTGCTTACTGCTAATGTGCGGTTGTAAACATTTGGAATTAAAGATGGGAAATTTTTAGTAGGGTTGGAGATAATGCTATTCATGAGATTGGTTTATCATAAAATTCACACCCAAATTTGTATTGAAATTAAAAAAAAAAAAAAAAAAAAAAAAAAACTGCTTATAAAGAAAGGTTTGGGGATAAATAAATTCTCTCTGTTTTTGCAACGTTCAAGAGATTTCAATATGTTGAAGGAATCATATTTTTTGGACGTGGTTGCTCTTCCCTGATGAATTTTGTTCTAATTTTCTTTTATATGGTCACTACTCAGTACTCTGTGCTGGAAATTTGATGATGAGCTCTTATAAATATGGAGTTTTGTTTTGATATAGGGCTTGGACTGTCAGATAGCAGATGCCTACCATGCTCTGGAGTTTCAGGACGAACATCCACTGTCTCTTCTCACTCTTTATGTGCCGGACATAAAACCAAATCGCGGGTCAAATTTCGACCCCTAAACTGTACTTTGTTGGGGGCTTCTTTTATGTGCAAAGCCAGCTCAGGAGGTCACAGGAGAAACCCAGATTTCTCAAAGCAAAATAGGCATGGCTTCTCAAGAAGCAGAAATAGGCAAAATGAGGAGAGAGATAGCCTTGAAAATCTCGATGAATCCGACTTATTATCGTCTAAGAATGGACCATTGCTTCCACTCTCTAGCACTCCAAAATCCCAGGCCACTGCTACTCCAGGCCCTAGGGAGAAGGAAATTGTTGAACTTTTCAGGAAGGTTCAAGCTCAGCTTCGGGAGCGAGCTGCAATGAAGGAAGAAAAGAAGGTGGAAGCGAAAGTACAAACGAAAGGGAGCGAAACAGTGGATTCTCTTCTTAAGCTATTACGAAAGCATTCAGATGAGCGAGGGAAGAGAAGCAGTGGTAGTGACAGCAGCAGCACCAAGGATTTCAGTTTTAACCATGTCAAAGAAAATAGTCCATATGATGAAGAGAAAGGCACAAGCATTTTTGGCCTAAGCGCCAGCTTGAGAGAGAAGGCCCAAGAACCAACAGGACCTTCTTCCGGTAGACCCGTATCAAAATTTCAACGCAAATCCCCCGTGCCTCGGATGAAATACCAGCCAATTTACCGAGGGGAACGTATCGTTGACTCCACCAATAGCGTGAATTCAAAGGGAGTGAAACTGAATGGAACCGAGACAACAGCAAAGGTTTGGACCCAACATGAGTCGGAACGAGAGGCTTGGGAAGAGCTGCAATCACAAGGAGAGACAGAGCAGGGGCCAGGGCCAGACCGAGAATTTGAGATGGAGCCAGAGCCTGAATCATATGAGCTAGAGCATGAGCCTGATGAGATAGGACCTGTGTTTGATGACATTGTTGAAGACAATGAGAAATTTGCAAAGGATGAGGATCACGAGGACTTGAACTTATTGAAGCTCGCTGAGCTGAGGGCAATTGCCAAATCCCGCGGTATGAAAGGCTTTTCAAAGATGAAGAAAAGCGAGCTCGTGCAGTTGCTAAGCGCGACTCAGGTATGATAAAGGCTAGTTGGACAGGAACTTCTGGGATATAGGATGATGTTTAGGTGCAAATTTTTGTATTGCTTGAATTTAATCTGTATGGCCAGTTTTGACTTTGAATTAGCTTTTCAAACCTTTCCTCAGATTGTATATCAGGCCAGCCTAGTTTAGATATGGATCATTTTTAGCATTAATTTCTGCTCATTTATATATAGAGCTCATTTTGATTGTCAGTATGGGGAAAAAACTAGTGATTTTCCTTTGTGGTTGGAGCTCAGGCCCTTTAAAGGATTGGATCTGCAAGCCTTGGCTAAAACTGAAACTGGTCTAAACTTCAATTTTTTGTTGAGGGGGAAATGTTTTGCTAAAGC
Organism: Sicyos baderoa; assembly: GCA_037832685.1. NCBI lineage: Eukaryota > Viridiplantae > Streptophyta > Magnoliopsida > Cucurbitales > Cucurbitaceae > Sicyos > Sicyos baderoa. Next base: position 5,551,238 of record JBBMEF010000018.1, on the reverse strand, counting down.
CTAAAACATACATTTCCTTTCATTAAAACAATAATTAAAAATAGACGGGTTGGGATCATTACTCTCAAATATTATTTGGAAAAATTGCATATATTATTTTCTTTATTTGTTTTCGTTTTTAGCTTATAAAAACGCCACTTCACCATTTGGAAATTTTCTTGTACAACACCTTCTTCTTCCCTTGGTTAATAATTAAATTATATCCACTTATAATCAATAAGATTGTTTGATATTTATTCGTAGATTCATAAGTACCAATGGAGAATGATTTTGGTGTATTAACTATTAAGCATAGTTCAATCACCCAAAAACAGTTATAAAGTATGTATGGTTGACCTCGAGATCAGAGGCTCAATCACCCAACAACATAATTTCAAATAGGACATGGTTTGGTTTCAACTACAATATTTAATTCCTCTAACAACCACCATCTAAAAGTAGTTTTTATTGTAACAAACAATAATGCTTTATTGAAACCTTGTATAATTAATAATAGAGAGTATATATGTTTTAATAAAAAATAAATAAAATTTAGAGTGTAGAGTTGTTTTGACATATCGAAACCCCTCAACCGTAAGGAATAAATTCGATTTCACTAAGAACTAAAGAACATTATGTTTTTTTTTGTTTGTATACTTAATTTTAAAAAAACAAACATGCAGTTCTTTAGAAATGATTTTGGAATAATATATAGCTGTTTATAATCGCTTCCATTGATGGTGGAAATGATTTTGGAACAAACATTTTTTTTATAAAGAACTTCTAATAAAGAAAACCAACCATCCTTAAGAGATACCATTGATGGTAGAAGTTTACCATTAAAATAGAAACTCTAAATGTGAATTTATATTAATATGTAGTGCTACCTCAAAATCAATTAATGTTGATGTATCTTATAAAAGTGTTGAAGACTCGCAAATTTTTCGGTGTGAGACAAATGCGATAAAGTGAATATCTCCAACCATATTATAGAGACCGTTCAATGATTATAAATGGGCATATGTGCTCTTGCACCGTCGGTTAATCTTTTACATTTATTTACTTTTTGTTAGTATTAAACATTTACAGAGTAAAAAGTAGCCATTACCTCATTCTTGGCCATGGAGTTGCCAACAGACAGGCCCCAAAATTAGGGTTCCACTCATCAAAGATTCCCTAACAATTTCTCTCAAAACATTCAAAACTCTCAACTCCACATTTTTGCACTAAAAAAAATAAAATAAAAACATCAAATCCCATTTACTGTAAAAGAAAAAAGAAGTGCACTGCACATTGTGGATTAAAACAGCTAAATATATTGCATGTCTGGTGAAAATTAGACAATTTTTTTGTTCTTGGTCTTTTCATTGTTTCATTTTTTGGCAAAAACATTTGCTGCCAATGGGGTATATGTGTTGTTAACTTTTTCTCTTTCTCTCTCTCCAAGAATTGTATATTTTTTCAAACCCACACTAATAATATGAGTCTACATAAGAACATGTTACTCAAATTTATTCTATGTTTAAATAATACATCAATTTGGATACAAGAGTGAAAAGTTTATCAATAACAATCAGTATGGACAGGATCCAGTGATTCAAATGGTGCTAAAACTAAAAATTATCACCTACCTATGAATTAATTTTCTATAAATTTTCTTAACATTCAAATTATATTAGAAAATTAGAAAATAAGTCACATAAAAATAGATAAGGGACACATAAATTGATTAAAATACTCACTAATAAAATATTAAAATAATAATCAATAATTGTCCCTTTACTACTTGATGGATGAATAGGTTAGAATACTCTTTTATTTAACCTATTTAACTAGGGTAGAAAATTCATCGTCTTACCCTATGAATGAAGCCTTGTGACTAGAGGATAATATGAGGATTTAAATTACTTTCTGTAAACTAGTAATAATAATAAACATTTTTACTCATTTTTTTAAAGAATAATAATTTGTAGAGCTACCTTAGCTGTTGGTGTAGTTCCCAAGAAGCCTACATATTAAATTAAAGTAAGATTATTTTTTATTATTGGTAGGGAAAAGTCCTAACGCCACCCGTGGATTATATTTTAAAAAATAAATAACAAATGGATTAAATTGTCAAAGAGCACGAAAATAATATTTCTAATATCATATATAATCATGTCACAAGAATAAAAGTTCTTGACTGACTAGTGTTCGGAACGAGGGGGAATGAAAAATAATAGCAAAATTAGAATTATTATTTCGGCTCATCAATTTCTCGTAATCAATTTTTTTTTAGTTCTCTCATCGTCAATAGGATTATTTTTTACCTTCAAATTAAAATAATAGTTATTTTTCATAATTAATTTCTCCATATTTTTATTCCAAATACACTCTAAACATTGATCTCTCATAGTATTGCACTTTTATAACCATTTTTATTCTTGTAGTTCCAAATGCTTCTTAATACATAAAGTGCTAAAATCCTTATCGAATTGAATTGTTAGAGCTTGGAATCCATTTGTAATTCAACTCAAAGGATTTGTTATCTTTATTAGTTTTTTTTTCTTATTCTAAATAAATGCTCGATTTGATGATGCAAACAAATTAGTTAAGGATGCTAATGGCATTTATTCTACATAGAATTAACAAAGTTGCCATTAAAATTTATTCAATCATATAAGTTGAATCTGACGATGACCAGATTGGCATCCTAAGCACACCCAAATTTACCCTAATTATATATTCCCTTCAAATTGCAATTCCAATTTTGAAACAACCCAATGGTAACAATATGAAAAACTTTACAAACCGATCTAATTCAGATTTGAATGATTAAATCAAAAGACTTCTATAAAAAATAATAATGTGGGAAGAACTATTGTTTCTACTAACAGGTCAAAAGGCTAGGATTTAAATTAGTAATCGTATACCACATTCAAAATTTTGACCTTCAAGTTCAAGAAATGATATTCTAAAAATGATTTTTTTTTTTTTTTTTTTTTTTTTTTAAGAAATGTGTATTTAAAATTGTTGTTTATATGATAACCACAAAAAAATTCAAGTTACCGAATGGATCGATGACGCGATTGGTTATCATATTTGGTGTTAATCCATTTTCACACTACCGTCATGCGTTCGATTTCAAACCATTTGTAAAATTAGAAAAAGACAAAATCTATTTCATTATATTTTTTAAATACTAATTAAAATCTATTTAAAATAGAGTTAGTAACAATTAATTTATCAAATACATTATAAACTTCAATCAATATCGACAATTGACTTTATTCAGTGTTATTGACTAACTTCAATGATATTGATTGAAAGTTATAATACATGAAGTATGAATACTTTTATTTTATTTTATTGAACACTAATTAATTGAGGTTTTGATTGTTTTGTATCTCAATTTTAAAAATCTAATAATTTATAACTTTTGTTGATTGATGAAATTTCCTTTGCAAAATACATTACTAGAAGAAAAAAAGTTTTAATATAATTTTTTTTTTTTAATACAAAGTGTGGAAACATATTTAAGTAACCAAGATTTGAACCTAGGAGAAGAGATCAACGTATATTTTGAAACTATATATATATATATATATATATATATAGTCATTGTAGTTATGATTTGAATGTAGTATAGATTTAAGAAGAAGTGCAATATGGTAATTTGAGAGATTTGGGTTGGATTGGTGAGGTGTTAGAAACATATCATGTTATTCTCTTGAATTACATTTCAAGCTTTTTGGCTGTCTCCATCTAAACCCTACTGTCCACCTCTTTTCAACAAAAGAAGTACCATTATAATTTCTCTCTCTCAAATATTCAATAAAAGAATAATAACTCTCAAGAAAGAGAACAAAATTCAATTTCTTTTTGGGGTTAAAACCAAAGACAGAACATATTCAGAAACCAAAACTACCCAAATCAAAAGGGGAATCAAAATCAGCTGTGTCATATTTGTTTCTGGGATTTCTTTATGTGCCTTAGAAACAATGTAGGGAAACTCTAAAGTGGTGAAGTCTTCTCATTTCCCATCATCTATCTCATCAAACAAATAAAATCTAAATTCTAATTATTATTACTATTAAATAAAAAAGTAGGTTTGGATAGAAGGTTTTCAAGGGAGTTTGTTTCTCGAATTTACAAAGAATTTAAAATGATTATTTATCAGTTCCTTCTAAAAAAAATTACATTTAAATTAACTTCTCAAAATAACTTTCATTTTTATTACTAAAAATAACTCTTCATTTTTTACTATTCATTTCTAATCATTTATTTACAACTTCTAAAAATAATTCATTTTTAATCATTCTATTTTAACTATTTATTTCAAATCTACATTCAAACAAGTTAGTGTATCTAACTACCCTACCAAAAAATCACATCCAATATTTAACTCCTCAAATTAATTTCTCAAAATAACTCTTCAAATTAACTTTCCATCCAAATACCTCTTCCTATCATCTCAAGTCTCAACTTCGAGTTTGGATGAAGTAGCTCCAAAAATATCTAAAAAAATTATTGTATAGAGTATCACTTTTTATTTCTACTCCTCATAACTTTTTAATTAAAAAAGAGAGTTTTTGCCATGCCGCTCGTATTTCATATATTCAAACAAGTTTATCTTTCACCTAATTCCTTGTGACCTCTCAAAATTTCTTGTAACTTTTTTATTAATACACCATTACAATAATGGTGTGAGAGATTCAAATTCGTAAACTCTTAATTACTAGGTCGTACATATAATGTAAATTTAGACCCAAATCCTCAAATCCCTTATAACTACTATGGATGAATTTCCAAAACCCTCTATCCAAATTTACCATTTCTCTCTCCAATGTAAATATAATATTAACAGTTTAAAAAAATGAAATCCTGTTTTAGATTTTGTCCACCTTTGTTCTTTTCGTGACAGTAACATTTAACATTTGCTAAATATTTTATCACTTTTTTTTTTTTTTGAAACCTTATCACTCCCAACTTCATCATCCTCTCTCCCACCCTTCAATATTTAATTCCAGAGCCCATGGAAGAAGAAAAGAAGAAACCCTAGTTCCATAAAAAAAAAACCCAACCTTTTCCGTCTTTCAACTTGTTCCATCTAAAAAAACACACACAAATTGTATAACCCCAAATGGATTCAATCCTTGAATTTGAAGCCTTCAACACTCAACCATTTGGAGTCTCAAATGTTCCAAATTTATCGGTTGGATCATCTTCATCTTCTTCATCGTCATCATCGTCGTCAAACAGCCGCTACGAGAACCAAAAACGGCGAGATTGGAACACATTTTGCCAATACCTTAAAAACCACAGGCCCCCACTTGCTCTTTCAAGGTGCAGTGGAGCTCATGTTCTTGAATTCCTTCGCTATTTGGACCAATTTGGTAAAACCAAAGTCCACACTCCCATCTGCCCTTTCTACGGGCACCCCAACCCTCCAGCCCCATGTCCCTGCCCTCTACGCCAAGCTTGGGGCAGCCTCGATGCCCTTATCGGCCGCCTTCGGGCAGCCTTCGAAGAGAACGGCGGCCTGCCCGAGACCAACCCTTTTGGTGCCCGAGCTGTTCGGCTTTTTCTTCGAGAGGTTCGTGATTTGCAATCAAAAGCTAGAGGAATTAGCTATGAGAAGAAGAAACGAAAGCGCCCTCAGCCTCAAATAGGAGCTTAAATCTCAACAACAAATAATAAAAATCCAAACTTTATCATCAAGAAGCCAATTAGAGGGTACCCTTTTTATTTAATTTCATTTTCCTTCTAATTAATGCTCTTAATTATATCATCACACATCATTATATCATCATTATCATCATCATGCTTGCTTTTTCAATCAATTCTAGGGTTTTGTTCAAATTTTATCAAGTACGAAGGTTTTATTTTCTAAGTTTTTAAGGAGTAAATCCACAACATGAATTACAAATTTAATCATCAATCTCATATATCTTTCTTGGGTTTTAATGTTTTTTTTTTAATTGTGCATTTCTGACTATTATGTGGAAATGGAGATCTATATAAATAGACAAAATTATTTTGTATTTTATGAAGTGAATTTTGAAATGGTCAAATCCATATACGATGATTGTTGTGTGTGTATCTGAATCTGAGTTAATTTGAGCGTTGTGTATAGTTTGATCAATTGTCTTTTCTTTCTGTCTGTGTTCTCTGTTTGCAATACAAAAGTTGAAAATTAAACAAGCATTGGATTATATCATAAATTGCTTTATTAAAAATAATAATAATAATAATAAAATCATGAATTAATTGTTATGCTTTTGATGCAAAACAGTGTTGGTGAGACCAGCAGTGAACTGTTAGTGGGTACTGCAAATTCACTATCCAAAATCAAAAGCAAAGATTAAAGAAGAAAAAAAAAAAAAACTGATGGAACATACAATGTACCCCAAATGGGTTTCAACTTTGCAATGCTCATATAAAATTTTGCAGATTTTGTTTCTTTCGTACCCCCACTTTTCTCGACAATTATTATTATTATTATTTTTCTTTTTTTAAATCATCTTCCCCCTTTTTTTTTTTCAGAATTGTGTTGGGGGTTCTTCAGGTTTGGGGGGGTTCCAAATTGGTTTTTTTTTTTTTTTTTTTTTTTTTTTTTTTTTCATATTGGAATATGTTAAAAATATGTGTATCCACACAACCTACACTTCCGAAGTGGTCTTCTTGGAAATCATTGTTATTGGATTTGTATATGATTTGTTAAAAAAGTATAATTTTCTCAATTTATTAGTGGTTAGATGATTTCTCTCCAGATATCAAAATCTTTAAAGCTATCTTCTTCTTCTTTTTTTCCTTTTTTTTCATAAAGCTATCATTTTCTTGGATTAGGAATGATATTGAGGCTGTTTGAAAACTCCATGGTTTGGAAATTTTAATCTCAACTCGAAAGAGATATCCACTGTTTAGGTTAAGGCTGAAATTTTTTTTTATTACAATTTGCATTTTCTCTAATGTTTAATTGGAGAAATATATTTAAAGTTTTATAAAATAGTTTGAAGTTTTCAATTTCAGAGTTAATTGAGAGAGAAGTAGTTTATCAAAGATAAAGATGCAATTTTGATAGAAAGTGAGAAGCGTAGTGCAATATCTTGGGAAAAATGGCATGCAGGGGTCCGGACCCCAAACCTATTACCATTTGGGGTTCGGACCCAAAATATTTGCAAATTGGGGTCGTCGCTTCTTTTGGAGAGACGCGACGACCCTTTTTTTTTTACTCCGGGTTAACGGTCAAAACGACGCGTCGATTGACGGAAAGACGCGAATTCGAAACGTCAGTTGGGTCGCGTCTTCCTGAAAGACGCGACCAAAAAAAAAAAAAAAAATCTTAACAACTTTCTTTTTTAAATTATAATAATAATATTTTAATAACAAATAATATCTTAACAAATAATAATAATATCAATTATCGTTCAATTCATT
>JBBMEF010000018.1:5511700-5530516 GCA_037832685.1 Sicyos baderoa | reverse complement strand
AAAAAAAGTTGCTATATTTGCAATATTTTTAAAAAGTTGCTATAATTCTAATGCAAAGTAGGAAAATTGCTATACAGCGCAAATTCCCTTAAAAAAATTTGAATTTTTTAAACTAAATTCGAAAACCAATAATAAAATATAATAAAAATCTAGTATTAAAAACGTGGTTCAATTTTTGGAAAAAATTGTAGTAAAAGGTAAAGTGGAAATAGAATACAAATTTTATTGAATGAAGCTTTAAAATCCCACATTTATAAAATGGTGCTTCATGTCGATATGAATGTACATAACTTCATAAATAAAATATGTATTACCTCCCTCAAAAATAAAGTTTACCAACATTAGTGTATACTCATTATCATGAAACTATGAATTCGAATTTCTTTTACCTTCAATTATTGTAATCTAGTTATTTTGGTTAGTTCAATATTGAACTAACCAAAATAGCTAGATTAAAGTAATATATTTTCGACTTTTTTGAAGTGCTAAGTTTAAGTAATTAATTTCTCAAATATTATGATTAAATTAAAAGTTATTGATTGAACTAAGAATTAAAGAAAGGAAGGAAAGTGAGATGAATTATTTAAGGAAAATTGATTTGATAAATGCAATAGCATCTCAAAAAGATGAGAAAGATTTTTGGGAAACAAGACAAAAAAGGGTTCCATTGTGAATAATGGGAACAAGGGCATGGTGACCCTAAAAGAAAGGGCAGGAGGGCCCACCAATGTTTCCTTACATCTCATTTTCAATAGTCATTCTTATGTGGGCTTTGAAAGTTGTTTGTTTAGTCAGATTTTGGGCCCAATGCCCCAAATTGCGCTCAGCCATATGAAGGCGCACCAGATTAGGACACCTGCCCTTGGACATATTCTCTATAAACATATAATCTAATCAAATCATTCCCCCCATACATTACAATTTTCTTAGGCCCCGTTTGATAACCATTTGGTTTATTGTTTTTGGTTTTTCAAATTTAAGCCTATTCTCTCCCAAATTTCCTACAATGTGCTCCATCCTTCTTATCATTTATCTATCTTTCTTTAAGAAAGTAGGAGAATACTAACAAACTTTTAAAAACAAAAACAAACTTTGAGAAGCTACTTTTTTTTGTTTTTAAAAGTTGGTTGGTCTTCTCCTACTTTCTTAAGAAAAGATGTATACATGGTAGGAAGAATGAAGCACATTGTAAAAAATTTAGGAAAAAATAGGTTTAAATTTGAAAAACCAAAAACAAGAAACCAAATGGTTATCAAACGGAGCCTTAATTTCATAAATTCTCTATAAACAGAAACAACTTTCATCTTTATTAAAATAATAATAATAACAATTTCAGCAATTAAAAAGTAAGTCCTTAATAGTGAAGTAGAAGGGTTGACTTTTACAATAAAAAACCAAAGTTTAAAAGATATTGGCGTCTCGAAGAGATTCCTTATTAAGACAACAATTTTGGCCTCTTATTAACAAAACAATTTTATAATAGGTAGGTTTTGAACTGCAACCTTTGAGTTATTAGCATGACACTCTAACCAATTGAGCCTATAACAGGAAAAAAGGATGGTGTATGCAAATAATGAAGAAGCCTCTTTTATTAACAAAACAATTTTGGCCTATGCAGGTCTCGAACCTGCGACCTTCGCGTTATTAGCACGACGCTCTAACCAACTGAGCTAATAGGCCTTTGGTTTATATAGTTATAAGAAAAACAATTATAACAAGAAAAAGGGATGGAGTATGCAGGTATTGAATAGGTCCCTTATTAAAAAAATTAATTTTGGCCTATGTAGGTGTTGAACCTGCGACCTTCACATTATTTGCATGACGCCCTAACCAACTGAACTAATAACCCTTTGGTTCATAAAGTTATAAGCAAAACAATTATAACAAGAAAAATGGATGACGTATGCAAATATTGTTGAGGTCCCTTATTTGCAACAATTTTGGCCTATGCAAGTCTCAAAACTATGACCTTTGCGTAATTAACACGACGCTCTAACCAACTGAGCTAATAGGTCTTTGGTTTGTAAAGTTATAAGCAAAACAATTATAACAAGAAAAATGGATGAAGTATGCAAATATTGAAGAGGTCCTTATTAACACAACAATTTTGGCCTATGTAGGTCACGAACTTGCAACCTTCACGCTATTAGTCCGATGCTTTAACCAACTAAGCTAATAGACCTTTGGTTCATAAAGTTATAAGAAAAATAATTATAACAAAAATACGTGACAAAGTACTTCACAAAAAGAAAAAGTATATAGAAATGTAGAAGGGTTAACCGATGCCCATATATAAGAAAAGTTTTTTTAAAAAATGGCCCATACACTCCTGGACCATATATAAGAAAAGGTCGCGTTGTTTTTGGAAAGATTTAACAGAAACAAAAACATTACCATACATCATATATGAGTAAAGTTAAAAAAACTTTTGGCTTATGCAAGTCTCAAACCTGAGACCGTCGCATCATTAACACAACATTATAACCAACTGAGATAATAGGCCTATAGTCATAGTAAAAGATTTAGGAGTTGGCCTATAAAGATCTTGAACCTACGACCTTCACGTTATTAGAACGACACACTAATCAATTAAGTTAATAGACCTTTGATATATCTCAATTGATATATGACCTCACAAAAGCATTTTCAAACGTTTATAGATTATTTTTATAAATTTTCGAATTTAATTTCGGTTATACAACTAAACACGATATAGATTTTTTTAATTAAAAAAATATATTAACCCAACTAAACAACCTAAGAGTGCGAATTCATTTATTAAAAAATATCTAAGAGGACATACGGAATAAAAAACTACTTTGGAAATATTAATTTATGAATCTCTTCATGCATGTTGTGCGTATATTATGTTTCTCCTATTTTATAGGCCTATCCCATTTTGATATATCTCAATTAGTTGAGATATTATATTCTAAACAAAAACATCAAAAATCTAATATTTGAAGATTTAAATAAAAATATCAAAAATCTAATATTTGAACGTTTAAAGGATCTAAAATAAAAATTAAAAGATTTCTATAATTTGAGATAGAATTTGTTGTATGTGATGCCACATTAATGTAAAAGGTACATGTTGTACACCATGTGTATTGGACAGTCTGAATTTATGAACACATGTATTTGAAATACTGTACAGTCTGAATTTTTTAGCACTTGTATTTGAAATACTGTACGGTCTGAATTTGTGAGAGCACATATATTTGAAATACTTCTTTAATACTTTGTTTCTAACAAAGAAGAAAAAGTCTATTGCCAACTCATTTTATAACAATTTTTTTCTCTAAAAGATCTTGTAAATTTTTATAATATTATAAATAGCTTGTGAGTTATTAATAAAATATATATGAAAAGTAAAATATTTAATGACAAGAAGTCTTTCAATTTTTAGAATATTTTTAAAAAATTAATTATCATTTAAAATTAATTATTGTATGAAAATTTAACATTTGTGAATTCCCTTCATACATGTTGTGAACTATAAAAGAAATATTTCAAACTATGATTTAATTTTTTATATCTACCAAACTTGTGAATTCATAAAAATATGCCATAAAACATTCATTAATACAAACAAAACAACATTTTGCTCATAATTCGTCCATTAAATCACACAATTCAAAATTTTGTTAACTAATTATAGTACTGTTAGTTTACATAAAGGTGCAATAAACATGACTGATAGTTCACAATTCAACTGTCATAAGAAAGAACATGGTTCACATCTTAACGAATCAAACAGTAAATATTGTCAAGATTCAAGAAATGGTTCTGTGTGATTCTATCAACCAAACCTCAACCGATTCGATGATCATAAAGATACGATAAATAACTGATTGAACAGGCGAGCAAAGGCTGTCGGGTCCTCGATCAAAAACCCGATACAAAAGGTTGAAACTGCAACAACATTCACGTAGGATTACAAGCTTGATAGAACAGAACTGCAGGCAAATAACCTCAACAAATATGCTCATTTGAACTTAAAGAGGAATGAAAGAAAATTTTGCTTTGCTCAATTATTTTTTGTATTCTGCAATCAATTACTGTGTATGGTACCATGAGTTTTTCTGAGGAATACAAAAGAATAGGATACACAGATATACACCTACAGATTTTCGCCAGCTATATTTTTCTATCAAAAATCAGCTACTCTAAATTGTAATTGTTTTCAACTTTCTTAAGATCTTAAGCCACTATCTCTGGTTACTAGAAAATCGTCTGATTTCTGTTAATGCTAAGCGAAACAAGATGAGAGCCGCAATGAAGTTGGAAAGACACAGCATGATAAACACATTGTCCCAACTTCTACTGGAAACATAGCCTGCCAGTAGAGGCCCAATAGCTGCCCCAATAGATCCAGTACCATCAATGATTGCGGTCACGGTTGCTAAAGCTCGAGAATTCCTCCTAATCCTACTAGTACTGAGATCAGCTGCAACAGCTGTTGAAATAAGTGAGTACGGGCCAATGACTAGTAACCCCGAAAGAAGCATCAAACAGTCGTTGGCGACTATGGAAATCGTCCCATAACAACGGTAGAGAACTAGAGCAGGAATCGAGAGTATTAGGAATGTTACTGAAGTAACTGCAGGAGCATCAATCGAATCAGAGATGAATCCTGCTAATATTCCACCAAAAATGCCTCCAAGGTCGAACGTTGTTGAGAGCATGCCGGCCGCTTTATCAGGTAAATGCTCACCAGCAACAGCTATCACAAAAGAAAATCACTAGAATTAGAATATGGTTTCAAGATAAACAGAGGTTGAGACTTGATCAATTTTATATATCATTGAATTGAGTTTCTGTACAACTAATAGCATGCTATTTTTGCTTCTGGCATAAAGGCAGCCTTATAAATTTTCTAAGACATTTGTTCTAAAATTTGCATTTCTAATGATAACTTTATTCCTTAGCAATATGAAACAAGTACCTGTGTGACTGATGTAAAATGGCAACCAGTAAAGAAAAGTGTAAACGACGAACTTCGAAAAGAAGAGACAGATTGCAAATTGTGCAACACCAGGTAACTTCCATGCCTCTAAGAAACCAATTGCAGCCATAGAATCTGAATGCTCAATCAGGCTTCGCTCCTCTGAATCTGGACTCTCCATAATTTCGACTGCCCTCCCAACAGTGTTCGATTCAGTCTCGTCGGTCCTCTCCGTATTTTCGAATGCCCTCCCAACAGTGTTCGATTCAGTCTCGTCTACCCTCTCCGTATTTTTGTCTGCCTTGCCAACAGTGTTCGATTCAGTCTCGTCGACCCCATCAGGGGATTCAAATCTAATGTCGTTTGGATTTACAACTAGAAACAGAAACACGAAAAAGCCAACAAAAATCACCAAAGCTCCAGGTACCGCAAACGCCCAACCCCAACCAAGTTTCAAAATCTTGGAAGCGACAACCGATCCAATGATGTTTCCAACCGAAGTATGTGAATTCCATGCCCCCATTATCAGTCCCCTCTTGTCTCTCCCTCTCCAATTTCCTACAATTGCCACCACACAAGGCCATCCAATCGACTGAAACAGACCACACACAACTTGAACACTAAAGAAAAACCACAATGTATGAATATCCAACCAATACCCTAACCCAAATAGTATAGTAAAAACACCACTACCCATCATCCCGAAAAAAAGAAACAGCCTCAAGTCGATCCGGTCACCAAAATGTCCTGCAAAATACATTCCAATGGCATATGCAGAAAGAAATGCAACATCAAGCATCCCAAGCAACTCGGTGCCACCAGGGCCATTAAAAGGAGCCCACCCAGTTTCGTTCAAGGCCAAAACGCTCGAAGAATTCGCCGGCGGTCCAAGCACACTCTTGACGATGCTCGGCGGCTTTCTCGAGGCGTGGAACGACGCATATGCAAGGAATGTGATAAGCAGAGCAAATGCACTATGAAAAGTTAAATTTATGTGCGGAGGTCTAAGGTTTGGGAACCAATAAAAGGCTGGAGCAACAGTGCGTGAGGATGCCATCGTAACTGATAAAATCAACACAGAGCACAAAAGAAGAACTAACAAAAACCCTAGAACAGTTTCAAGAATCAAGATCGTTGTAATATGTACAAAAGAAGGAGAAATTGAAGAAACCCTAAGAATTTGAACCTGAAATGTGAAGAACCAGAGGGCGGGAACGGAGGATTTCAGTGTCTGATTTCAGAAATAAACCCTAAATCAAACGCTGAAATTTGTGGGAAATGAGTCAAGAAATTGCGAGATGTAAGATTTTGAGGAGATTTATAGATTGGAAATTATGATTCCGATAACCTAACCCTAACCATAGGGTTCCGCCGTTGAAGAACGTCCAACCTTTCGGTTTCTCCATCGCCGACGACTACCGATTTCTGTTTCGGTTTCTGTTTTTCGGTTTCTGTTTCTGTTTCTGTTCGAAAGTGAGTTGGTTGAATTATACAAAACAAATAAATATTCCTTTTTTTTTAGTACAAAAATAAATATTCATTTAATGTACATTCAACTCATAATTTTTTTATTTTTTTTTAGTCCTAATATGTTTCGACTCATATTTACTATTTAGTACAAAAATAAATATAGTATAAAATCTTGCAATACATTGATTAAGATGGGTAGAGTCTCATATGTTAATTGTTTCATTTTTTTTTCCCCAATTTTTAAGTCTTAATTTTTTAACAATGTTTTAAGGTGAGACTCTGAGAGTGATATAAACAACAAATTATCATTTTTTATTAAAAGAGCGTTTTAATTAATTGAAATGGAAAAAGAAAGAAAGAAAAGAGATCGATTATAATCATCGAATTTTATAATAGTGACTAATATCTTATCATTAGCAAAGTTGCTAGTGTACACTTAACTTCCAAGAAATTTTGAGTTTGAATCTTACGTTCCAATTAATGTACGAAGAAAAATTATTTTAATGTAATTGAAAAATAAATTAAAAGAAGATAACATATGTCAATTTTTCATTAATGCATATTTTGAATGGTGTGACTAATTGAATGCTAGATGTGAAAGCATCAAAACTCCAACAAACATCACAGAAATCTTGAAGGAAAATTAAAATCGACTTGCTAACATATTTTTCTTCCATTAATATTGCATTTGATTGGCCCCAATTTCAATGCAAAGAAAATTATACAAAAAACACCTTAGATGATGAGGTTTGTAATAATTATAAATATAAAGTTTCAACTTTCATCTATTACTATTTCTAAAATTTGATAAGTATCACGATAAATGCATTAAATTAAATAAGAGTGATATGAAAGAATGAGTCAATGACGTGATTAGTTATTTAGTTTGGTGTTAACCCATTTTTATTTCACGATCACAAGTTCTATCTTTGAAATTGATATTTATAATCTCTTCAATTTGTACTAAAAAAAAAATGTGAGTGATACATAGAAGACAAACTTGTAATAAAGAATTCATAAAAGCAAGGAACCTAAGGTTGGTAGTTGCACTTTTTTGTGCTTATTTCTTTACTTTTACTTTTAATGTGGTTCGCTTTGTTTCACTCACCTATTAAAATTTTTAAAGCGTACTTTGCTATTTTGGCTATGTAGGCTTTAGATAATCAAACTCGAGTAAATTTGATTATGTAGGCTTTAAATAATCAAGCTCTATATAAAAGACATATCTGATATGTTGCGATCAAATAGATTAGCGACGCAATAATTTTATTGTTTGATTGTAAATTAGTTCAACATAGGTGTCACAAGTTCGATATCGAAAAATTGGTATTTGTCCTCTTTTCTAATATGTATTCAAACAAAAAAAAGGAAAAATTGCACAAACTAGCCCTAAACTATGATGTTTGTAACAATTAATCTCTTAAACTTTTAATTTGATCAATCACTTCCCTCAAAATTTGATAAGTGTTGCAATTAACCCCTTAATCAAAATTGGGGAGAATCTCACACGTGTACAATTTAATAAGTGTTGCAATTAACCTCTTTAACCAAAATTGATCGAATTGAAAGTTTAAGTTTAGAGGTGGTTTGTATAATTTTCCCAAAAAAATATATGTTGCCGTTAATTTTAATTTTGGGAAAAGGACATAAGCCACCGACAGAGGCCAGCTGTAACCGCGCAAAGCAACCGAAAAGAAACGCCTTCGTCTTCTCCAGTTTTCTGCAAATCACAGATTCAAAAAAAAAACCACCATTTTTGTTTCTTCTCTGTATCGATTTGATTTCTCAGTAAACTTCTCCAATGGGGTCTCTTTCTCCGTCATCAGACATTTCCCTTTCTTTATCCTCATTCCCACAAAAACCCCAAAATCCAATTGAAAACCAAACCCTAATCGACGAATCCACCCTCTTGAATCTCTTCAAATCCCAACAAAGCCACCTCAATTTCTTCTTCCGCAATCTCGATCTCTCCCAAACCCTAAATTTCACCACCACCCTCCTCAATTCCCCCGGCACCATCTTCTTCTCCGGCGTCGGCAAGTCCGGCTTCGTCGCCCGCAAGATCTCCCAAACCCTGGTTTCGCTCGCCATCCGATCCGCCTTCCTCTCCCCGGTCGATGCGCTTCATGGGGACATCGGCATTTTGAGCTCCGGCGACGTTCTTGTGATGTTCAGCAAGTCCGGCAGCACCGAGGAGCTTCTTCGGCTTGTTCCTTGCGCTAGGGCGAAAGGTGCGTTTCTTGTTTCTGTGACTTCGGTTGAGGGTAATGTGCTTGCTGGGGTTTGCGACATGAATGTGCATTTGCCTCTTGAGCGTGAGTTGTGCCCTTTCGATCTCGCGCCCGTTACGTCTACCGCGATTCAGATGGTTTTCGGTGATACTGTGGCGATTGCGCTTATGGGTGCGAGGAATTTGAGTAAAGAGGATTATGCTACTAATCATCCTGCTGGGAGGATTGGCAAGAGCCTCATTTTCAAGGTTCGTTTTGCTTTTAAATGATCCAGTTTTTTCTTTTTTTAAATCCGTGAGTGTTCGGGCCGGTAAGCAATTAGAATGTTGACATAAGGCCTGATCCTATAACATAGCAGTCGTGATCCTACAAACAGGCCTGATCCTACAATACCTAGTGATCACCGTGAATTGAACTCATTATCTCTTATTTATTTTCGATACTTTTGACCACTAGGACACTCCATGATGATTGATTGAGTTGATTATAAGCCGGTTTTCTGTATGTCAATTGAGATTGTTATGTTCGTTCCTTCTTGTAAATTGAGATTTTGCTGATATATCTCTGTAATTGGGCTCACTAATCAGTTGTAACATCAATTTTCTGTATTTGAATGGAACAGAAAGTTGTATTCTTATATGAGGTCAAAGTTTGTTGAGTTCTACTTCTACCTCGTCAAATTATTGCCCATACTTCATTCGATTAAGTAGAAGCTTGTTCTAGTTGTTGGGAATGTCTATTTGAACCATACTTCATTTGATTCGGATTCTGGGAATAATTAAAGTGTTTCAAGGTTTTTGGGTCAAGTTCTGAATCATTTTTACAATAAGATAGCAAGATAAATACAAAACTCCAACTCTCAAGAAGTTGGACAACTTTAAGTCCTAAAAGGAAAGGCTTGCATATTTGAAGAATTTTCTCACTATTAGTTACTTATCCGAGAGGAAAAACTCGCATATAGAGGATCCTGGGAATAAGCTTTGATACAAAAAAAAATGTAATATAGAGTCATGTTCTACCTGGATGTCATTAGCAGAATGGTATTTTTTATCATCGTCTCTTATAGGCATAATTTTTTTTTGAAACAAGGGTAATCATGCCCGTCCCTAGACCAAATACTCTTATAGGTATAATGATAGAACGATGAGTAGATAATTGGTTAAAACAAGCATGGCATTCTTCTTTTCCCCTCTCTTACTCTGTTTCCCACTTCCCTTATTATTTGGTCATGTTGGATCTGTAATGTTTGTTTTGGATACCTTTCTGCAGCAAGTTTTTTGGTTTTGAGAGTCCTGTTTTCATTTATATTACTTTGTTTATCGTGATTTCTTCTTATATTGCCTATTTTGTACCTTTTACACTGGTGAAAGAAAATAGTATAAATAACTCTGTTCATACGCTCACCATGGAGTTTTTTCTTGTCAAAGTTGGAAAATGGGAGGACACCAATGCTGTTGGTTATGCAACTCCTTTGAGGCTCCTTTTGTGGGTTTGGATGAGGTTTTGATGAGGAGTTATATTGAGTAGTTAAAATTTGAGAGTTGTAGCCAAACACTCGTTTGGATGTAGTTTTTTTTGTAGAGCAGTTAGAGTCAAAGCCTTGTTTGGATGAGGAGTTAGATTGAGTAGTTATTTTCGTAGTTAAAAAAATCATGAATAGAAATGAGTGGTTAATTCTTATCCAAAAAAAGAAATGAGTGGTTAATAATGAGTTATTTTGAATGTTTAAAAATGAGTGGGTAAAAATGATTGAGTCGTTATAAATTAATTTTTAGAAATGAATGGTTAGAAATAAGAAGTTATTTTTAATAGTAAAAATGAGGAGTTACAAAAACTCGTTTGGATGTAGTTTTTCAAAGAGGAGTTAGTAAATCCTCAATCTAAACCATCCTTAAATATGACGAACAAACACTCTCTTTAGATCCATTAGCCTGTGTGTGTGTTTTTCTGGCCTTGTTAGTTCTATTTATCTTCATGAAAGTGATTTTCTTTTTTCTTTTTCCTAAAAAAATCTTGGTTATGAAGTTCTAGTGGAACTGAGTTGATTTTTTGTGCTTTACCATAATTGAGAACTACATCTTCTGATAAAAAAGTGATACAAAATGAACTTGAGTCATATCCAATAAGACAGAACTTGATACTTGTTCTATGTTGTTTTGCATGGCTGTAGGTAAAAGATGTTATGAAGAAGCAGAATGAGCTTCCTGTCTGCAAAGAAGGAGATCTAATAATGGATCAATTGGTTGAGCTTACGAGCAAAGGATGCGGATGCCTACTTGTCATCGACGAGGAATATCGCCTGATTGGAACATTTACCGACGGTGATTTGAGGCGTACACTCAAAGCTAGTGGGGAAGGCATCTTCAAGCTCACCGTGGGCGAAATGTGCAACAGGTATGAATCTGTTATGCCAACTGATTTAGTTGAATTCATGAGATGAAATTGCTTATAGAAGATCTTGCTGTTCGATGTCATTTCTTTTTGTTGTTAAAAAAAATCAGATGTAGGAATATGCTTTATAGTTGAAAGATTGATTGTGATGGTAAATTATATGACAGGAAACCGAGAACAATCGACCCCGAGGCAATGGCGGTCGATGCAATGAAAAAGATGGAAGCACCCCCATCTCCTGTGCAATTTCTGACTGTTATTAATCAGCAAAATATATTGATTGGCATTGTCACATTACATGGCCTAGTTTCAGCAGGACTATGATTTGGGACATTTCTTTGTGTAATACAGGATTCTATTATTGTTCGATTCTTTGTGTTACTGTAGAACACTGATGATACAGTCGAAGTGTATTGGCTACATAAGTGTAAGAAAACTTGATATGTCGATGATAAATCATTTTATATTCTTATATCTGTCTTCCTAGGCCATCTAAGAACTGTCACTTTCAAAAACCAGATTAGATATTCGATTCTCCAAGGGTAGCACAGTGATTGGAGGTTTGAGCCTTGAATGCGTGCTCTCCTGAAAGTCCAAGGTTCGAAAGTTATCTGTGACATTAATTTGTAGACACATCCCGTGTTTTCATTCCTTCGATGTCTTTCCGAGTAGAGTGGAGCGAGACTTCGAATTTCCGGTTTCAAAAAGAAAAAAAAAAGATTAGATATTCGATTGTGAAGCTCCCAACCATCATGGATTTATGTGTTTCTCCTTGACAACCAATTGTTATTCGGTCGGATGGTCTCTCCTATGAAAATTTAGCTCTCGCAAAATGCACTATTTAAGTAAGATGGATTTTGGACATGTACTCTCCTTAATTAAGTCTCTAAGCTTGTTGAGTCAAAGACGAAAGGCAAGGCGAATGGTTACTATGGAGAGGTTTCACATTCTCGATATAAAGGGCCTAAACTTGTGTACATGGTCGTAATGTGTTTTGTCATCTTGTCCCGATGACAACATCGAAAATGCTATTTTCGACTGACGGGTAAGGAATAGACATAGGGATTTCAAGAAAGGAATATAAGAACTTCTTACTAGAAGCAAAACTTAGGACTTTATCTACATTGATTTTCTTTTGAATTATTATGATTCAAATGCATTTGTGGGCCATACTTCCTCTTTGTAATCATAAGTATACACAATGTTCCAAACTCTATATTGTGGTATCAAACTCTAACTTTATTACAACCATAGTAAAGCACCTAACTAAATTTCTTCATAACAAATTTAACTAATTTGCTATACAACAAGAACAATGATTTAAAGGGAAAAAAAAAAAAAAAAAAAAAAAACTTTGTCCTAAGCACACAACAATGCCCAAATACACTCCTATATCCAAACACCATACAATGTACAAACCATATATATGAACAAACAACCTATTGAAATGTGCAGTAGCAGATATCACTTCAGAGGAAAACCAGGCTGCTATCGATGTCGAAGGCCATTTCGTCCAAGTTCGATGCAATGCCATCTTCAAAGGTATGTTCTTCCAAATCCATATCATCCCACAAAACCCCACAATCTGAGTCATTTTTGGGGCAGAAAAGTTGATCAATTTTGAGATTATTGTCATCTAATTTATCTTGAGGAAGTTGAAGGAGATGGAGGAAAGAACAGCTGCCAATGTGGCTGTGGCTCTGGTGGGGAGCCATTGAGGGTAATGAAGCGAAATTGACATCGTAGCCACAAGGCATGGCGTTCGGATTGTTTGGAGGAGGAGATGGAGCTCGGATGACAGAAGTAGCGCGCTCGAAATTTTCAAATGTAAAGTGTTGGTTGAGTTTGATGATGTTCTCTTCTTGCTTGCCTTTTTGAAACACTCTACATAAAACCCAGTCCTCCTGCACCCTCATATAAAGTTGGTTCATTTTTCTTGTTAAAGCAATAAAAGACATTAAAAAAGAAACTTTAAGTTGAACATTGAAAACTCCTAATTCCATCCATATTATAATGAAATACTTAAAAAGAAAAAGGTGAAGATAAAATAACTAAATATATTATGAATCTAACTACATTATAATGAAATACTTAATTAAACTCTCACATTAAAATGAAAGGAAAATTCCCAAATTTGAGAAGAAAAAAAAGGAAATGGTTGATTGGAAAAATAATAATTATATAGACTACAGATGAAAATTTTGATAATAAAGACTAAAGCAACAAATCTATTGCATAAAATCTAATTATAACTCAAAAGGAAAAAGGACGGAAAGGGTTGATGACCTAATAGTTTCATTATTTGGTGGAAATTCAGTTCAACATTATGATCATGGGTTTCATCCCTGAAATCGATATTTGACTCTCATTTTATTTGAAACTAGTTTAACCCTCCTTGTAGGGTTTGTGGTCCCCTCCCAAAAATAAAAAGGAAAAAGGGAAAGAAAGAAAAATAAAAGATAGTTCCAAATAAACTTTACTTTTCTTGTGTCATTACTTTAAGTATCATTCATCATTATTTTGATTTTCAATTTCTCTTTTAAAAAAACAAACAAAGCACATTGAATAATAGTATTTTGATCTTCTAGTTCTAAATAAAAAACAAAAGAAACATGTAAACGTTTTTTTATTTTATGTTAATGCAACTTTAGAAAAGATTTATAAACCAAGAAAGATTCATCAATTGTGAGAGCCTTTTTCTCAATGTAAGTGAATATGACCAAAAGTGGAAAAAGACACTAACTTTTGTGTTGTTACCTTTGAAGGGCACATGAAGATGAATCTTCTCAAATTAAAGGATAAATAAGGCCCCGTTTGATAATCATTTGGTTTCTTATTTTTTTGTTTTTCAAATTTAAGCCTATTTTCTCTCAAACTTTTTACAATTTGTTTCATTCTTTCTACCATGCATACATCTTTCCTTAAAAAAGTAGGTGAAGACCAACCAACTTTTAAAAACAAAAAAAAGTAGCTTTCCAAAGTTTGTTTTTATTTTTAAAAGTTGCTAAGTATTCTTAAAAAAAGATGGATAAATGGTAGGAAAGATGGAGCACATTGTAGGAAATTTGAGAGAGAATAGACTTAAATTTAAAAAACTAAAAACAAGAAACCAAATGGTTATCAAACGGGGCCTAAATAAACATTTTTTTATTTTTTATGGAAACGGTGATTTTATTGTTGGGTGGAAATTCAGTTCAAAATATTAGATTTGTCTAAATGGTCTAAAAAAATTGAGAATCAAATATGAAAATAAAGATGAAAAATTCAACCTTTGGGGGCCTATGTGGAGCCTCGAGTCGAAATTCATGCATAATCCATTCAGTTTTAATCCCATTTGGAGCTCTGTTCCTATAAAACACTAAAGTCTTTCTCATCCCTACGATCTCCCCTGATGATGGATCCACCACGGTTCGATCTTTCCCGGTAGCTTTCCAATACCCACATGTCGTCGCACGATTCGTTCGAAACCCCGTAGCGTATTTTCGATCTCGAAAGCTGAAGAAGTACCACTCGTTGCTATTTAACTTTGCCACCTCTTTCATGATAAAGGAATTATTAGTGTTATATTCTTTCATTTTCATTGAAATGGTAAGGTCTTAATCTAACTATACATGATTGAGAGTTATAAATAATTCATGGAAGATAAGTGAGGAATGGGAAAATGACCCCTATGATTAGTAGTTTGGCTGCTAATTAATAATGAACAAACAATCTTCTTTTTTCAAGTAAAGTTACCATAATCACCTCAATGAAAGGGATTTAGAAGGGCTTAAGATATTTTTGTTATGATTAGCAATGTAATGGTTTACATTTAAGGTGGTGATCATAAAAACAAAATAAGATTATTTGGATTAGAGAGGGAAATGTGTGAAACAAAAACTAGAAATATATATGGATGATATGATTATAATACTTTGAATATATCCTATGTCCCAAACTTTTTTCACACCAAAACAGAAATTGGTTCAGAACAAAGAAATTAAAAATAAACATAAATTGGAGTCAAATAAGAGTGGAAACTAATATCCAAAGAAAGAAAGAAATGATTGGAATAATTTTGGAGAATATTTGCAAGTTAGAGAGTAACATAATTAATGAGACTTGTTCTACAAGCACAAGCTAGCTCAAACACCTATTGGAAAAAGGAGGTTTAATTGTGACTCATCAGCCTATATTACTTGAATTATGGGACAAAATTTCTCCATTTCGAGCCCTCTTTTTCCATGTTTTTTTTTATATGTGATTGTTCGGGCGAATTTGTGCATATCGCCTGACTTTACAATATTTGGGTGTCAAGGAAACCCGTAATCTTAACATAATTTAATGAAGCGAATTTTAGTCTTAATAGAATTCAATGACAAAAAATTAAGAGTTTTAGTTTTGAAAGAACATAACTAGTAACAAAAAATATTTAAAAAGTATGGAGCTTAACCAAATATAATGGTTAAAGATAAAAGACAATATTTTTCACATTAATTCATCTATGTTTTTGTGGGAAGAGAGAGAAAGAGAGATTATTTGAATATTTAATCTAAAATATAAGAGTATTAAAGAAAAATGTATAAGATAAGAGGAATATATAAGCCAAATCCTCGTACCCTGTTATATCTTAGGGGACACAAAAATAATTAAGGTTGGGATTAAAAAATTACAATGAAAATAATTTTGGCACATAATCACAAAATTGCTTTAGAATAAGTAAAAAAACAGAGAAGAATAAGACAATAAAAAACATAGTACCCAACACACAGATTTCTGTTACATAAAACCACTTCTTATGACAGAACTCCCATGTCTTATGTTGCAAGTTTACACAAAAAAATTAGCAAAAGCTTTAACCATGCAAAAAAGTTCATATATATATTAATTACAAACTAGATTATTGATTAAGGTTTCTTCTAAAAAAAGATTATTGATTAAGGTATATGCATGAATTTAGGGAATCCATTGTAAAGATCATTAACATATTGATGAAACTCAAAAGTGCATCCTAAAATTAATTAAATTAAATAATATAAAAAAAACCTCCCAACCTATATCTTTTTTTTCATGATCAATAATTCTGCAAAAGCACAAGGAAGAATATTGGTTGATTTCAAGAATCATTATTTTGAACAAAAAAACTTTTTTTTTAGATAATCCAAGTTTTTTTTTTTTTTTATAATTAACCACCATTAAGAGTTGGGGCTTTAAATCATGAGCACATAATTATGTTGATTAAACTATTACTCCTATTGACATCAGAGTGCCTTTTTAACCAAATTATATAATTATTATCCTAATTTTGAAGGACAGATAAATAGAAAAAGATTAGGAAAAAAAAAAAAAAACCTACCAGGAAGCTGCCATGGCTCACATATATGCAAGTCAATCTCCATTAGAGTGCCCTTAAGAACTTGTTCATTCATAATCTTTTTGTAAAGATAATGACACACCAATTCTTCATCACTGGGATAAAATCTAAACCCTGGAGGAAGTGAAGCTCCAATATCTTTGAGCCCCATTATTTGATAATATTATCAAAAAAAAAAATGCAAATTCTGGGAATTGGAATTCAAAAGAGAATCCAAATTACTTTTGGTAGGAACTAATTTTCTATGCTAATTAATGAGAATTATGGGAGTTTTATAGAGAAAGGTTCTAATTTCTCAGTTTGAGAAAAAGAAATGGTTGTGGAATAAGAAATATGAATTTGGTTGTATTCATATATATAGTTGGATAGGGAGGGATGACAAGAATTTTTTTTTTTTTTTTTTTAATAATTATTATTATTGGTTGGTATAAGCTTTTGGCAGGCTATGCTTATGCATAGGGACTAGGGAGTTAGTTATATTGGTAAAATTTTCAAGGAAAATTTACAAATTTGCTAGAAATCTTGCACAAGGGATGATGAGTGAAAATTCAAGAAAAAAAAAGTAATTGACACATTAAAAAAAAATGCACAAGAGGTCAAAAAGTTTTATGAAGAAACCATCCAAAACATCCCTTTTTCTAATTAATTAAATTGTCATTATTGAAATGGGGATTTGCAGTTAAATTTTTGTATTAAGACCCTAATTATTAAAAATTATGTTTCTTGACTAGCACGTAATATTAATGTTTTTTTAAATTTTAAAGAGTGAGAAGAGAGAATTACATGATGAGAATGTAAACCTTGACAAGAGATTATGTGATAGTTTAGTAAACATGAAGTTCTAAATTGGAGAGTTTTTTTTATAATTCTCTCCTTTTTTGGAGGCTTTTATATCCCAATGGCATATTATACCTTATATACATCTTTCTCACTGATTTCAACAAGAATTGCCTAAAGTAAGAATAATTAAATGAATAGGAAAATATCACAAAAAAAAAAAAAATAAAAAAATAACGTCTAACGTACCATTTCCACAAGAATTGTGAAATGGATGATAATTTGATGGTTTTCATTGTTTGATGATTCAATATCATGTCACGAGTTTGATCCAAAAAATCGACATTTACTTGAATCTTTTGCATATTGTCGCTAATGTACCAACGTGACTAAAATTGGTCATATATATAAATTAACACACATCTATGTACTATTGATCGTAATTGAATGTGTTATATGTATATATTAGTTCAACAATAGGGTGGGGAGATGATTCAAATTTATGACCTCTTTCACACACTTATGACATCAATATATTTAAGCCTAAATATTTTTTAAATTTGAAAATTTTCATTTGATTTAAACTATATATTATGAATGGAATACATGAAAATATGATTTTAAACCAATATCTCAAAATTTAGGGTTGGAAAAACATTGCACTTTTAAATACATGCCAAAATAAATGGTAATCTCTAAACTACAAAGCTAAAAATGAATGGTATTTCCAAATAGAATTATAATATGATTGATGCTAAATAATTAGAGAGCATTGGACACTAGTTTGGCCCAACCAAACAAACAAATTACATTCTCTCTATGTTGAACATTTTAACCATTTCTGTCTAAACTACAAAAAAAGCATAGACAGTCAACTTTGATAAGAAATGAGCTAAATTTATAAGATAGAAAATTATTTGAAACAGTTAATTCATTGCTAGAAGAGTCACTAAGATTTTATATTCTACTAATCAACCACAAAAGACACATATAATTGAACAAGTATGTGAGCTTGTGGACCCACCAAAAATATATACAAAATTGGGGCCTATGCTAATGATCATAAGAGAATAATTATATTGTATGATGAAGTCCATCCTTCAAGAGTTTAACACATCAAATGAGGGAATGACATTAATTTTTGAAATAGAGACAAAAGTATGCCCAAATACAAAAAATTGCATTTAAAAAAAATAATAATGTAAAGGATAATAATGAGTATATATATATGGACAAATTGGGGAGGAAAACTACAAATCGTACATAACAAGTATTAATGATAGAATTTATGATTATAATATTAAATTGAATTAAATAAATAATAAAAGTAACACACCATTTAAATAATAATAATAATGATAATGGATAGATAATGATTATTAGATAAAGAGTCAATAAAAAATTCTCTTAATTGGAGAGTTTTTTTTTTTTTTTTTGTAAACTTTTGATCCTTTATAATAGTATCTTTTTCCCAAAAAAAAAAAGTCAATAAGAAATTGATCAATTTTGTAATCATCCCCTCAAATTCATGTTACTTTCTCACGAACCATAGTATATATTTCAAATATACACTAGTACAAAATCAAGTATCAATGGCGGACACAAAATTTGGATTTTAAAAAACACGGAGTATCCATGGCGGGCAT
>JBBMEF010000018.1:5485300-5504115 GCA_037832685.1 Sicyos baderoa | reverse complement strand
ACCCTACAACATTTGGATGCCAAGGAAACCCGTAGGTATTAATTTAAAATTAATTCCTAGGTAGGTGGCCATCATGGGATTTGAACCCATACCCTTATGCACCCCACCAATTGGGCTACCCCATGATGGTTATTTTTCTATTTTCCTTAGAGTAATTATATATGTGTTTTACATATCTTTTCAATAGTATCCTTTTATTTAGTTAACGAAAACAAATCTTGTAAAGAAAAATAGTATCCTTTATTTATTTATTATATCCGGTTATTGTTGAACATAAAATAAAGTGCAATTTATTGGTTCAATTATACTTAGTTTGTGATCTGACAGAACATTTTAAAAAAGAGTGTGGAAAGAAAAGGTCCAACATTATTTTAATTTATATTTTAGGTTTTCAATTTTTTTAAAAAAATAATAATAATAACAATATTTTTCTAGTCCTTTAGTTTGACAGATGATTCTTTCTCTTTTCTTTTTTTTTTTTGAAAAAAATACTATATTGATGATTCTTATTCCATGTAGGCTAAATATCGTCTTTGAATTAGTAACATTGATATTACACAACATAAACAATTGCTTCGACAAAGTTAAGAAATGATGTAATAGATTACTAAACATCAAATTCATTTCATTTACACGTAGTCAATAAAATAGTGTATACATATGTGGCAATGCCCAAAATGAGATAAGTCCGAATACTTTATAGGAATTTAAATTGTCTCATCGATGTACCGATGTGCAAAGCTAGCTACGTGCTCCTAGTTTGTAATGTCATATATGATCATTGATATGCTTTTTGCAAATTGCTCTATTGATGCTACAACAAAAAAATTGGCATAATCAATATAAATATAAATATATATATATATATATATATATATATATATATATATATATTTTGTCTCCATTTCTAGAAAAAAATGATCATTTTCAAAATTTTAGGGATGAAAAACATTTGCACTTTTGAATAATAACCAAAACAAGATAAACTCTAAGCTATAACCTTGAGGCTAAAAATGTTTGTTTTTCCAAATAGAATTCTAATATGATTGATACTCAATAATTAGAGCTAATTTGGACAGTGCTTTGGCCCAACCAACCAACCAAACAAATTTCATTCTATTGACAAGCATTTTAACCATTGCTGTCTAAATTACCAAAAAAATATATTTATATATATATATATAAAATTGTAAGAAATTAATTTTTAAATAGGTAACTACCATATAATATAATTTGAACTCATACCATTTTTATCGTGAACTTGAATAAAAATAGACTATTTAAGTATTAGATATTGTTAAATTATTGGCTAAACTCTATCTCATTTACTCAATTCTATATTAATATTCAACGAAAGAGACACATATCATTGTACAAATGTGTGAGATTGTGGACCACCCAAAATATTCCAAAATGGGTCCTATGCTAATGATCATAAGAGAATTATATAATATATGATGAAGTCCATCCTTCAAGAGTTTAACACATCATCTAAGGGAATGGCAATAATTTTAGAAATATGGACAAAAGAATGCACATCACGAAGTGTACAAATATTTTTAAAATAATAATACGTAAAGGATAATATAATTGTTACACAGTGATGATTGGACAAATGTCAAGAAAAAATCATCAAATTTGTAATCATCCCCTCAAAAAAATTCATTATTTCCTCAAAGCTGAAAAAATAATACCCATGTATTATGTATAAGTAGCTCATTTGTAAATTTCTTGACAATTTGGGTAGAAAAACAACCCTAATTACTAGTAAGTTCTTCCAATGTTATTTTCTTTCTCAAACTTACATATTTTTTATCCATGAGTTTGAGATTTCCTTTCTCCTTACTGGATTAAGACAAGATTAGAGATTTAAATTTTTTAATATATGGATATCTCTTTTTGTAAGAACAAGTTTAAAGTTTAATTATGAATCTCTCTTTTATATAGCAATTTAAATGAAAAGCTTTCTTTTGATTTCGTTTGCATGTAATGAATGTATCTTATAAATTTTAACAATTTAATGAAGTATCTCTCTTAAAAAAAAAAATAGTTGAACATATATTTTCAGAAAATTAAATTAAATCAAATCAACGTTAGCTCAAACAACATTTAAATCAAATCTCTAATTTTATATCTTAATTGGTTGAACTAGGCTTAGATACGAACCCAAAAGAGATGGGAACATATTTAATTAGTAAACGAAAATGAAGAAATTAATATTCGTTAATGAAATCCCTAATTTGAGGAGAATGATCCAGCAAAGCACTAGAAATTAAATTATGTATGCATGAGATGGCAAAATGTACACTAAGGAACAAGTAAAGGGGAGGAAATGACGTGTGCAAGTTTTATTATAAACCACAAAATAATAATAATAATTATTATTATTATAATAATAATTGAAAGAAAAAAATAGAAAATAATTAAATGAATTGTAGGGTTAGGGTTCTTTACCAAAGAAGGAATTTTGTTAGGTAATGTACATGAATGATGATGAAAGATTTATATGATATGTTGGAGAATGAGTAACGGATTCATATTCTCCCTTGTTTCCATCCAATAATTCCTCCAAAATTACTCCTAAAATTACTCACTTTTTTATCAACTTTAATTCCACAAGCTATTACATCAAATTAGAAAGAAAAAAAAAATTGGGGTATTTTATATATTTATATATATATAAACTTATATTTGTAAGAGTTCGAGCAAATTTATACCCAACTTGATATTATATATGACAAACTATCTAATTTTATAATATTTGGTTGTAAACAAAAATTTTTAAAAAATTATTCTTAAATAAGATGAACATTATAAAAATTGAACTCTTAACCTTTTAAAATTTTAAGACTCTTTTTGATTATTAGGTCAATCAATAATATAAGAGTTTAAGAATTTTATTTAGTTGATTAATATATGCACATGAATATTTAAATCATTTTACATATACTTTGACTATTTTTAGGAAGTAATCATTTGGTCATTTTACACTTGTATCAATAAAAATTATGTAAAATTAATTATTATAGTAGGAGGACACTACAAAACCTATTTCTTTGAGCTTGATCGAAACATGCATGCCAAATCATCTTAATTAATAGATTTCGGTGGGTTTAACATGTTAATCTTTCTGATAAAAAAAACATGTTAATCTTTATATTAATTAACCATTTAGATTAATATTACAAAGCCCAATCCTTGATCAATTCGAATCCTCAAATAGTGATGATGAGATTTGGTAAAGCAAATACACTATCTATAAATGTTAATCTAGTTATCATTTTGATTTTTTTTCTATTTTGAATAAAAATCGATGTTTATAATCGTATGTCATACAGCTTCTTAAAAAAAACTCTTCAAATTTTTTCAAGCCTTTTTTTTTTTTTTTTTTCAAGCCCAATATTTGATAGATATAAGATTGCTTCGTGGCAATTTCTTTCTAGAAATTGATTTTATCAATAAACAAATGTTAATCTGCGTGGCATAATGATTTAAAAAACAAAAAAAATTCTACGTGGCATAACACAGTTTATTATTAATTATGGTTCTTTTTTTGTGGAAAAATATCATTAATTATGGTTGAAGACTTGGTCTAAGTGATAATTAATTATTTACTAATGTTTAGAAGAGACTATTGCATAAAATCTATAATTTCAAAAAAAAAAAAATACCATTCAATTAATGTTTATCTTAAGATCATCTATACATTTCAATTACTCTATTTAACAAATATTTTTCCATAAATGTGTAGTTTACTACATGTCAAAAGTATCACTTTTTTAATTAAAAACGTAGCTTTTTTAATATATAGAAATTCACGTATCTTAATTAATTGAAGACTTCCTTCTGTATTTCGTATTTTCATTTAGTTAATAATATTTTTCTTAAAAAAAATATAAGAATAGTAATCTATATTCAATATTTAAATATATTATCATTATAATAATAATAAACATGTATTTAATTTATTTTTTTGGTAGAGTAATAATCAATCACTTAAATTTAACTTAACATAAGTATATATTGATGACGAAAAATTATAAATTTAAATCTCCACGTGTAAATTATAATAGTTAAACTAAAAAAAATCACTTAATTTAATTAATTTTTTTTTTTTTTCAATTCCATCTTATTCTCCTTGTATCATTAATAAATATAGTGAATTACAAAAAGGTTCTATTGTGATGTTTTTTTTTAAAGAAAATTTTGTGAAACCATTGTGATGATTTGTTATGTTTGCTCACTTGTATTAAAATTATGTTCAAATCTCGAGATATTTCATTTGTAACTACAAATCCAAATATTTAGGCTAACACTAACAAAACAAACTTAAATATATTTGGTAAAGTTTGTTGGTTTTTTTTTTTTTTGACAACATATGGAACGGGGAATCAAACATACATTTAACTTAGGTCGATAGTATTAATTTATGCTAGTTGAGTTAGTTTAATTTTGATATTTAAGTTAATAAAGAGTAAAATAATATAATTTAAAAAAGAGTAAAATAATACATATATTGTTATCAAAACGGCAATTACCTATCGAATCGGAAACACAAAACAAATAAATACGAAAACGTAAAAGAAGAGAAGATCAGAAATCACACAAGAATTTGCGTGGTTGACTAACGTTGTGTTAGCTAGTCCACGGGCGGGGAGGGAGAACAGTTTTATCCAGAGAGGAGTGGCGGATTACAGATTACAGAGTAATGAACATCAACTCTAAACGGATGAGTTTAATTCGGGCTTATATATGCACTCTCATTAAACCCTAATTACATATGCGGAAACTAATTAGTAAACGCATGCGAAGCAGATGCTGATGAGGCGGAATACGGAATGCAGACGTGCAACACGACATACATTCATGATAGCTCAAATGCGGAATGCGTTTTTTCTACGGGGGCGTTGCCCCCGCACCCCACTCGATGTCCGGTCAGCGAGACCCCGACTAGTAATCGTTGGAGCATCGATGCATTCAAGGCATATATGCAACATATATTACTTCTAATTCTCGTATTTCAACTTAGCTATACGACACAATTACTCAAGTAAAAAGTAAAGGGAATTTGTACTGTATAGCAAATTTTCTACTCTATATTAGAATTATAACAACTTTTTAAAAATAATGCAAATATAGCAACTTTTTTTTATAGACTCTATCAAACACTATTGATAGAGTCTATCAGACACTATTAATGGAGTCTATCAGACACTATTGATGGAGTCTATCAGACACTATTGATGGAGTCTATAAATCTGATTTTGCTATATTTGCAAATATTTTCATTATTTTGCTATTTATACAATTTTTTTCCCTTATTGTAATATACGTGCAAATTCTCCAAAAATAAAAGCTTCAAATATGTAAGAGAATGCTTAAAAGATGGAAAACATGAGAAGCTATAGTGAGGGATGGTTTTAGGATTTTCATATAAGTGATAAACTTATCATTTTTTAAAATATTTTTTAATATATATATAAATATAATATGAAATACCAAATATCTCCTAAAAATTATTTTATGTTTAATAAATATCTTAATAAATAGTAAGAGTATCTAATAATATAAAGCTATCAAATTGAAGCTTGTAAATACACATGGCCAACTCGAAAATAAAGTTATATCGCACAAAGATGCTATATCTAGATTTTGATAAAGTATTATAAAATTATTATGTGTAACATTCTATGAAATGTAAAATAAAGTTATATCGCACAAAGATGCTACATCTAGATGTTAAAGTATTATAAAATTATTATGTGTAGCATTCTATGAAATGTACAAGTATTTTACATTAGGAAAAAGAAAATAGTAAGATGGGAATCAGATTGTGTTGCAAAACAACACTAGCGAGAACGACAACTTATAATGGCTAGAAAGTTTCAATATTATTTGAGGGAAAACATGCATTGAAATATGATAATTAATCAATCAATGTAGAATTATTTAAAAGTAGTTTGTATGGTTGAAGCATGAGGAATTGTCATTCATGCGCACATTCTGAATCTAAAAAAAAGGGAAAAGATAAAGAGGGAAGAAAAAGGCATATGTTTGCAAACGAATATTTCCAACTTTACCTTCAAATTAGCAACTTTTTATGTGTTTCAAAACGAACACTTTACTCAAAAGCCAAATTTCACTTTTGAAAAGCGTTGCATATCGGTAAATTGGAGTGCCTTACTTTACCATTTATTAAATAATAAAAACTTTCATTTCAAAACTAAAACGTCATATTCATATATCCTCACAAGGTTTCTGAATTTAAAAATTCCTTTACATATTTAGTTGTATTTATGTTCATCTCAAAATTCTAACCTAAAAGATAATTAAATATTTTATAATTAAATTTGTTCAAAAATTTTGAATTAGAAACATGGATAAAAATATTACTATAATAATATAATGTATAATTTAATAACAAAAAAGTAATATATTCAAATCTTCACAAATATTGTGAATTAAAGAAAAGAAAAGAAAAGAAAAAGTGATCTCATAAATTTTAATTGCATTGTTCAATAATTAAGGATGAGAAATTTAAAAAGTTTAGGCCCCGTTTGATAACTATTTAGTTTTTTGTTTTTGGTTTTTCAAATTTAAGCTTATTTTCTCTCAAATTTCTTACAATTTATTTCATCTTTCTACTATGTATACATCATTTTTTAAGAAAGTAGGGGAAGACCAACCAACTTTTAAAAACAAAAAAAAGTAGCTTCCCAAAATTTGTTTTTGTTTTTAAAAGTTGGTTAATATTCTCCTACTTTCTTAAATAAAAATGGATAAATAGTAGGAAGGATGAAGCACATTGTAGAAAATTTGAGAGATAATAGGCTTAAATTTGAAAAACCAAAAACAAGAAACCAAATGGTTATCAAACGGGGCCTTAGAGTTTAGGGTTTATATTTAAAAAAGTAGCCTCTATTGCTCTAAATTGGAGAGCTTTTTTGTAATTTTTTTCCGACCTTTATATACTTCTGGCGTACCATAATATAAGTATCTTTTTTCGAGAAATTTAAAAAGTTATATAAGATATTTTTAAAGTTTTTATTTATTTATTTATTTATTGCCAAATTCAATGTCTCTTGTTTTTGTAAAACACATTTAATTTAGCTTTTTTACTTCAAATCATTTTCATCGGGGTAGTTTTCAATAAAGATAGAGAATGTGATTTTTATCTCAACAAACTCACCCTTTTAAGGAATTGACTTAAACTACAAGATTTTACCATGTTGGAATAACATTGTTTTCAAACCAACGCATTCCATTCAACTATATAATCAAAGTAAATCATTTATAGTTCACCCTCCCACCAAAAAAAAAAAAAAAAAAAAAAAAAAAAAAAAAACCAATTTGGAATATCTCTCGGCCCCTCATCTTCACATATATCAAAAATTTATGCGTCATTTTCAAAGTTAATCATTTTTTTTCTCTCTTGCGGATAATACCACTTCAAAAGATTCGGTGGGTAGCTTGCAAAAATGGGAAATTGTTTTCTACAAGTAAAGTTTATCAGAAAAAAAAATATATATTATATGAATATTTCTCAGTTTTTTTTTTCAAGCTCTCACCTAGCTAGGGTTTTATTTTTTTACAACCAATTATGATTTAAACATAGGCCTTCATTTTTTTTCAAACCACCAAGACACCTCGAGAAAAACTATGGAGGAGACAAAACATGTCATCTTTCTTTCTTAAATTTTGTTCTTAGATCTGTCGAGAACATGGCATGATCATTGTTGATTTGAAAATATGAATAAAATAGATCAGTTTTCTAGGATTTTTATTATTAGTGGTAAAGAATATGAATAATTAATTAATTATATATGTAACCATTCACATTTTCTTAGGTTTAGATTTAAGTATCTTTCTCCAAAAAAAATAAAAAATTATACTGTTTTTAAAACCAGTAGGCAAATTAGCGGAAATTGAATTAAGAACAAAAATTACACTTATCCAAATTTAATTGAACGTGCGTAAAAGTTTAAGATCAAAATTTCTACCACTTGATGAATATGTGGTCAAATTATTTTTTTTTTTGCTTTTTATTATGGATGTCAAGAAAATTCATAAAAAATTGATTTTTCTAAGTATGAATAAATCATGGAACTCATACTTAAGTACTTTAAATTCTTTTTAACCATTAAATCACTCTAGGATAGTTAATTCTTTTGTTTGGTTATAAAGGGAGGGTTTTATTTGATCACCAAGAACTAATTATAAACATAGGCCTTGATTTTCGATAGCTTGGTAAGATAAAGTCGATAATTATGATAGAAAATTACATCAAATCGTTTATGGATCCATATTGTACTCGACTAATTTCAATATAAACTTTTCCTTTTTTTGTGTCAAAATACCTCATATTAATGAAAATGTAATTCTTTACTATATATTAAAATAAAAACCATGAATTTGGCAAATGTGGACAATGGTCAATTACCTTTCTCATTTCCTCTTGACTTTTTTTTTTTAAGGAGAAGTATAGGAGCTAGCTAGAAACATATATACAAATTATATACACTGTCCTGAGTACTTAACGTGATGAAGTGGTCAAAAAGATCTTAAAATGTTTAAAAGAATGGAGTCAATCCATAATGACCACCCACATATAATTAATTTCATACTAATTTTCTTAACAACTAAACGTATACAATTACATAATTTGTGACATAACACTTAAATTAGATATTTCCAACAAATTAGGGATACAATAATATATTTTTAACAACAAATATAATGACCTCCGCCGCTAACTCAACAGAGCCCCCACAAATGGAGAGAGATACATCATTGAACCAAATCATTGGGGACTTCAAATTTGAGATTTTTTCTTTTTTTTTTTAATAATAATTTGATAACTTAAAACTTTGCTCTCTAAATTGGAAGGTACACATCATAGATTTAAAGGCATAGGCTTCCAAGTTATGTTTTATTTTGTTTTTACAATTACAAGTACATGGAGTTTATTTCTCCACATCAATAATCAATATCCAATTGTCTGAATATTTTGGTCCTTAATATTCAAATCTTTTCTATTCCTACAACCAACATACTCTAATACTACCCTTCTCCAATTTTGAAGGGTGATATTCAAAAAACTTATTCTTATTGGAAAGGTCAGATTTAAATCCTTTTGTAAGGTCTAACTTAGATATACAAGAAGTTCACAAAATCTAAGATTTTGAAGGCCACCAATAAATGAAATCTACTTTAAGATACAAAAATAAATTGCAAATTACAAAGTTTGGAAGGCTATTTGTACCATAAATAGGTTTTTTTTTTTTTTTTTTAATAATACTTTTCTTTTGATAACTGCCTAATTGTGTCCTAATGTCTCATCTAACATATATTCTTAAACTTGTCAAAAAAAAAATTGTTATTTTACCAAAATGAAAACCAACGATAATTATTTATAATGAAACAGTTATATGTACCTCTGCCACACTATGATGTCGTGTAGTTGAAGTTGATAGTGACAAATTAAAACAGATAAGAGATGTTGTTGGTTTCAAAAAATAATAAATAAATAAAAGAAGAGAGATATTGTTTGGTTTTTGCATAAGCCACTCATGCCAATAATTGACAAACAAATTTCTAAAATTTAATTTTGTTTAATAATTATTTAATTTTTAATTAGAATTTTTGTAGGAATAAACTAAATTAATAAAATATTTACAACACTAGGTAAATTTAAAAAAAAATTAGCAACGATAGTCAAATATACGATATAAAGTAATATTTTTTATACTGAATAACTAATACATAATAGAGTATGATGAGTATTATTTATATTGTATATTTGACTATGAATACTAAATATTTTCAAATTTGTCTAGATCTATAATTATTTTGTAAAATTGGATTATCCGGTACAATTTTCCTTTTTGATTTTTAATTTTTGGAATTTTAGACTACAATAATATTTTATCATAGATTTTTTCTTAGTTAGATATCTATAGATTAAAATTAAAATTTAAAAATAATAAAAATAGCTTCCAAAAATTTATTTTTATTTTTTGAAATTTAATTAGCATTCATATATTTTCTTAAAGAAAGATAAATACATTGTAGGAAAAATGAAATATATTGTAGAAAATTTGAATAAAAATAAACTTAAATTTCAAAAACCAAATTCGATATTTTTTGTATCTTCAAGTTCAACATATAAGTAGAATGGTGTTAATTAAAGAAAAGGAACCAAAAACAATTGGACATCAATCATAGTCTTTTTCCTATTAATGAAAGAGTTTGTTATTTAGGGATTCCAACTTGTTTTGATTTTAATGAAATGAGAGCCAATAGAAGTGTTTGAAGTTGGCAAAATATTCACTGAGAATATGCATTCATAAATTAATAATTGAGCTTTGGTGTAGTTAACAGTTGACTATTCATAATAATTTTTCTGTTAAATCTATAATTCCATCCTAAGTGAGATTGATATCGACGATCTCTAGCATTTCCAATGTAAAACTCTTCGAGACCTAGATGATCAATTTTATTAACTTCCAAAATTTTGAGTTCATTTTTGTTTAACGCTTTTTTTTCTTTCTTGGATTCTCTCTCAACTTTCTCTATTGATCATTCTTATTAAAATTCCCATCAAATATGGCAGGAGGTTATCTTTAGATCCAAAAGGGTGCACCAAATACATTTTTTTATTAAAATAAAAAATTATAATGTTAACAACATTGCCTTTTTATTCAAAAAAAAAAAAAAAAAAAAAAAAACATTGCCTTTAATTAGCTCTCCTTCTGATTCTCAAAAAAAAAAAAAAAAAAAGCTCTCCTTCTCGTAATTCTCTTCCAATTT
This sequence comes from Sicyos baderoa, assembly GCA_037832685.1. NCBI lineage: Eukaryota > Viridiplantae > Streptophyta > Magnoliopsida > Cucurbitales > Cucurbitaceae > Sicyos > Sicyos baderoa. Next base: position 5,493,306 of record JBBMEF010000018.1, on the reverse strand, counting down.
TGCTTGCCTAGCAGGCTTTTTTTTTAATAATATATTTAAATATCCATTTTAAGATAAAAAGGTTTGAAGTACACATACACTACTAAAATCATGAACATTTAAGAGGGTATTTTTTATTCTTTGAAATTTTGGAGATGATAGAACAAAAAAATAAATTTTAGCAAACGAAATTATTAAGAATGATAGGTGTATCTTCATACTTAAAAAATCATGAATTTGAATTTTTTATTATCTCAAATATTATTACTAAAAACAAACTCAAGTGACATCAAATATTGTTATTATTTGAACGCTTGTTAAATTAAGAGGATTTGTAACATCACCATCATCAATCCACTTCTTTGTACATGCATATAATAATATATCCAAAAAATCGGTACAAATCTCTGTTTCTTTATCATCATTCAATTCCCTTTCTTCAACCAGACAAAAAAAACACACAAACATTTAATTCAAAAAAACAACTTCAAAACAAATTAAATTTCCTCTCAAAACTAGTTAGTTATTATTAGAGGGGTACAAAACAATCTTTAACTTGGAGTAATCCAAATTACCTAATTCAAATGGTAAGGGTTGAGCCTCGGTTATAGGTTATAATTTTTTAATTTTTGTTGTGTGTTGAGTTGGGTTGTTCTAGAATTAACAATTTTTTTGATCGTTTAACTCAACTTAATTCGAACTAAGAAATAATATATATATATATATATATATGAAGAAAAATTAATTAATAAGATAGGTTCTTAACATATTGATAAATTTTCTCAAAAAAAATATATTGATAAACAATATGCGTAATTCAAGTTTAAATATAGTATCATTCATCATTAACATAATCAAAGAACATTTTAAAAAAAAAAAAAAAAACATAATTCAAGAATCAAACCCAATTCAACCCGAAATTATAGGATTGGATGTTGAGGAAGATTGACTATCTAAAATTTTGGGTTGGTCCTAAAAATCCTCCCAGCCCAGAGCTTATACCCCGTAATTATTATAAGGCTTGAATAGTGCCATGAATATTAAACTATCAATTCCAAAACTAATACGAATTTATTACTTTCCTAAACCTCACTCTTGCATGAGATTTTGCTTCAATACTTTATATATAAAAACAGAAGAAAAAACTATATTAACTTTTATTGTATACTCGGAATATTCTATAAACCTAAATTAAAAAATTTAAAAATTTAAAAAAATAATAATAAAAGTAAAGTAAAGTAAAGAAGCAGTCATTTAATAGCCTCACATATTAAAATATTTAATATGTTATAAGATTTTTTTTTTTTTTTTTTTGAAAAGATGAGAATCTTAATGTTAAAAAAAAGATGCAATGGAGAAGGCGATGCTTTATGCTTAGGCTACATAGAAAATGACTTATCAGTTGGAATTATATTCCTTACGCAATTAATCATTTTCAGTAACAGTTTTCTTTTTAATTATGGATTTTCAACATGCCTTTTTTTTCTCTTTTTCTTCTCTATCTCAAAATTGTTAAGTCTTCCAACAATCACAAGTTTTATGTATTAAAGATTTCAAACAAAAAAAAACAAGTTTTATATATTAAAAATTAAATAATAATAATAATAATAAATTCATAACTATTTTAGCTCAACTGAAAGTAATTTAAATTCTGATCTATTCATGATAAGCATATATTTTACGTAAATTGAGGTCTGTAGAACCAAATCGCAAGTTTATACAAGAGAAAACATGCACCTCAATAGAACTCAATGAAAACACACTGCAATAATTGATTTTTACTTTCTTCTAATTTTGATCCGAAAAATATATTTGAGATGGAAGATATTCTAATTCGTAACTTCTTGATTATCGTATCATAAATTATCTCAACTCTTTTATGATAGATTGTTTTTTCTATCAAAGTCCAAAGATTTTTTTTTTTTTTTTTTTTTTTTTGTCTATCAAAGAAATAATGTCCATATGTGAAATAATGAGATGTGCATGAACTTGGATTAAAATAACTATGGACATAATGAAATTTTTCTTTGTTAAAATGTATGGTCAGTTTCTGGTTTTCAAACAAAAATTGTATTGTCAGTTTCAAAGAAAACAACTCAAAAAAAATGTGTTCTCCGATTTTCACCAAATTGATTGCTACCCTTTGTAAGACACCAATAATAAGTCTTGAATTCTAAATTTTAAGTTAGATCTTCAAAAATTTTATGCAATGGTTCCTAAAGAGTTCTAACAAGTTTTCTAATTTTCAATCTTGTTTTAACAAATTCTTACCGTTAACTTTGTTTTTCTTTTCATTTGAATAGAAGATCTAAATCCATAATAATTTTTTGAAACAAAATTCATAATCTTTTAGTTATAAGCTTACTTGATATGTTGATTGTATTATGTAAGGAATTATATGATTATGATATGTGTCAAAAATAATCATCATAAAGTGGCAAAAAAGGTGAGATGCTTAAGGTGATGAGTTCAATCTATAGTGGTCATCTATCTATAAATTAATTTTCTACAAGTTTCTTTGACATTTAAATGTTATAAGATCAGGCGATATGTTCTATGACATTAATTGAGATGTGTGTAAGTTGATATTGTTATTAAGAAAAAAAATGATATGTGTCAAATAAAAATTGCTACTCGAGATAAATTTGAGACGTTAGTAAGATTGGGGTTTGGGGAGTTTTTAGGGATGAAAATTGGGGGTATATTTAGCAGAATTTCGAAAAATACAATTTCTTTTTTAGTTTAAATTGGGTTGGATATCACAAATTCTACATAGAAAATACTACTCATCTCAAATTATATGAGAGCTAAATACCAATTTTCAAGATCAAAATTGTGATCATGAAATTGAATTGGATTACAACCAATAAACTAAGCAAACACGCGACAACGACAAAAGAAACCACAATTTGTTATTAATTTTATTTTGAATTCAAAGAAACAACAAATTAGTTAAAGTAACTAAACATATTGAATTTTGTCTTCACAAAACAAAAAATTGAGGCAAAGTGCTCTCTTTCATGAAAGGACGAAGGAAGATCAGGTCGTTGTTTTGATCTATATGAAAGAAAATAAGATAAGAAATTGATGAACAATTAAATTGAGAGATCAAATTTGAAATTTCATTCGTTTTTTTGCAAATAAATTTCAATAATGCAAAGCACATATTTTGTTCTACCACCATCAACATCAAGGTGTCAAAATTTGTAGGAACTAATTTCAACCCAATTTGAGACTTGAAGGTTCCTTGTTACCAAAGTCTCCCAATGAAAAAGAATTTCAAAATGCAAGGAAAAAAACATGGGAGTTTCTTCTGATTTTCTCTTCAATTAAAAAACAAAATGATAATATTGAATCCTAAATCTCTCACAACCCTACACTTGTGCCACTACGTTATCTACACGTATGTATATGTCAAATGAATATCAAAGTGATTTCCTACGAAACGAATAATCCATTTTAATACTCAATTATTATTCGATTTTCGACATGATCAATTAACTTAATAAATAAAAAGGATAGGCTCAAATTTGACACCTATGCCCAAGTAGAGGTAGCTTGAAATTTTGCATTATTTTCGTCTTTTATGTTTCGATTTATTTAGGATTTTGAGCAATCATTAAGTTATTTTCAGCACACAGTTTTTGACCAAACAAGGTACTGACGAATTCATATGTGAAACTAAAAAAAAACATATATACAATTTCCTATACAATTCTTCAATTGGACCCTTTAATAGTCACTTTTTACTTTTGAAAATATTTGTAAAAGTGCCTTTAGAAATTGCAATAATAAGAGATTGTTTTGAATTCCTTTACCAAGAAATTCATGGTGATTTTGACTCACTTGTATCAAATCATATCTTTTGAAGATTGAAGAAAATGATTTTGTTAGAATGGATTTTTGTGAGCTATAAGTCTTTGTCTTCTTCATTGGCTGCCATGTTCTTCCCTCCTGCTTTACTACAAACAATGTCTAAAACAAAAGATAATACAACCATCAATCGTTTCAATACAATTCATTATTGAGTATTTCATTTTTCTTATTCAATTATCCTTTTTTACATTTCATTTCTTATCGAAAACCTATCGACAAGCCAGAAATGTTTTATCATATGACAACAATTTGGCATAGTACAATAATACGATAAAAACGACGTTTAGCATACATGACAATATGCCTTTGGCCCGCTGTGTTTTGATCAAATTTCCAAACTTCGATTAAACTAAGGAGACATATCTTGTCACTTAAAGAGTTAATTATTAAACAAGTCCAATCAAAAAACAAAACAAATATGGTGATATATAGGATACAACTAGAATGAAAATGATTATGAATATAAGAATGAGAGAGAACAAGATTACGAGAAGAATGAATAGTGATTTTGAAAATTATTATTAGTAACTCAAATACGAGTAAGGAAATTGTTCTCCTTCCTCCCAAACACCACATATATGTTTCAAATGCTGTTTCTTTTTCAGCTTCTAGCTCAATATTTCTTGGGTGGGGCTAAAGCCAGAGGAGTTTAACACAACCATTTAGCTATGTTTCTGCAAACAAGTTAACCACTTGGGCCCAAACTTCCAAATCCAAACCCATTGGCTAGGCCTAACATATTTTTTCGAAGTTCAAATTCAAATAACATGAAATAAAATGCATATCCACTGGCCAAGAGAGGCACATGATCCTATCAATCAATTGCCCTTCTGCCAACCAATGGATCAAAAATGAACATTGCGTACCTCTTGGTTTGTGAGAAACGAGTTTCCAGGAGTTGTAATCTTCCACGATTGGTTCATACATTTAACTCGAAACCAGCACAGAGAAAAACAAACTGATGGGGGCTCACACCTTATTGCTTTAGATCAATTGAAGGTTAGTAAATCAGGTTAAATACAAATAGAAGACCAATAAAACTTTAGAAATGTTCAGCAGACATTGGTGCTTGACAACTGCAATTTGGTTCAAAAGTATGAAAAAGGCACATTATCTTGCAATAACCAGATGTTCAAAACCAGTAAAATAAAGTTCAATACAAATATAAAGCAGAAAGGTTCAACAGTGATTTGTCTTTACAGCTCAATTACAAGCCATTACAAAAACTATTCGAAGTTTCACGAGTCATAAGCTACTATAGGGTATATAGGGTTTGGGAACCAAACACTTGCGAAGCACCACAGAATTGATTTGAGAAAGCGCTCAGTTCAGTATTTTGGAGCTGGCTTCTGTGTGGGTAGCAAGCCAAATCGCTTCTTAAGAAGCACTCTCTGTCTCGAGAATTTGTCATCAGGGGAGAAGCGGGCTGCAGTCAGAAAATGAACAACAGGATAATCAGGTTCAAAACTGCTAAAATCATGATCTCATTCAAGGGGCAGCCCAGTAGGCAATATCTGAACTAAACCAGTAAAACACTATTATAGCATGGCCTTTCTCCCTATCAAAAGTGATGGCACAATACCAGCCTGATAATGTAAAAAAATTTACCTGGATGAGCGGATTGTGTGACCAAACCAAGAGGCGATTCTTTCTGTAAAAGAGAATGGAAAAATGCAAACAAAATAATTTATCACACATTACAAGTCAGCATAAAATCAAAGTACAAACAGAGCAAGGCAATTAGAGTGATGGTTTATCAGTGTAGTTAAAATATGTGCAGGGATTAATTCATTTGTATTCTAATTCTAATGGCACAATGGTTTGCATTTTAAATGTACAATTCTACCAAAGATGTGAAAAAAGTTCTATCAACTGTAAGAAGTAAGAACTCAACATAAACCCATTAGAATTTAGTAGATGCTGAATAAAATCCAGAACCATTGCACCCTAAACAAAAAGTTCTCTGTCTCAAAACTGGTGGTCCGTAATTCTACCAAAGAGTTGAACTAAAACTAATAGGGGCTCCAACCAAGTAAAATTAGATCAATAGGGTAATTAAAAAATGCCTTGAGACTGAAGCCTAGAGGGAGACCTGAAATCTAACTAGAAACCAAATCTTACAGCACTACATTAGCTATACCTTTATGCTTTCAATATTAGAGTTTTATCAGCCTTGGTAATTAATAATCCAAACAAAGTGGAAGTGCATCAGAGATTTTCTTGTTACATATATGGACAACAGATTATTCAATTCTAAGTTTGTAACAAGACCTCTTAAACTGGTTCGTGTATTCAAACAAATAAATTGGTCAAATTAAAATCAGTGTAAATGATACAGGCCTTGCCATGTCTCAAAAAAATCCAAGGACAAATAATTTCAAAGGGCATCTCACTACTCCAATCAGAAAATTCTAATCTACCACCATGATACAGTAAAGTAAAGATGAAAGGATTGAAAGTTCTTAGAACACAGCTCAAAGCCTCGCTGCATCGTGGAAAGTCAAGAAATACTAAGAGCAGCTAACATGCCATTACAGATTTAATCAATCATATAATGGGTACACGATATACAATATGTAAATGTAAACTGATAAAATACTATTTCAATCTATTCTCAAGAGAGGTAATGCTGTAAAAGTGACAAACCTTTGTGGTGTAGACTTTGTCGCCATTGTCGTTGATGTAAAACTGAAGATACATCGTTGCTGAACACTCAACCTGGACAATTTCGGAGAAAAAATCAAGTCATTCCACAGAACTCAACGCAAAAGCCCTAAACATAGAGGATTTGCGTAACATCCATGGATAATTGGAAGAAGAAACTGTAGTCTCGAATGCAAATGAAATATACAAAAATTCAACGTTGAATATTCTAGGGTTTTAGAAATCAATACCAGACGGAAAACCCTAGCGCTTGAAGCTTCACCACACAATGGAGGGACGGAAAATGGCGGGATGCAAGTATTCGCGAACCTAGGGTTTAAGAACGTATTTAAATCAACTGGAAAGGCTATTTTCGTCTTTTCCTTTATTTCCTTCAAAATTTCGATTTTTTTTCAACTTACTTGGTTCGGGTTTTTATTCTTCGGTTTGTTTATGTCTCCGGTCTACCGCTAATTTCTGGTCTGATTTGTTTCATTTTCGATTTTATTTCAACTTAGCTGGTTCGATATTTTCGATTTTAGGTGGGTTTTTTTTTTTGACCAAAATCAATTTAGGTGGTTGGGTTGCTTTAGTTTTTTTTTTTTTTTTTTTTTTTTTCAGAGAAAATTAGATTGCTTTAGTTACAAATATGAGCCTAGTCGTTTTCCATATATATATATTCTCTCTGGGGGGAAATCAATTTTAATATATCAATCTGTATTTTTTTAAAAAGGTTTGTTCAAAAAACCCAGAAAAAAAATAATATCAAAACACTCATAAACAAGACTAACAACCACATATATTATTAAAAAACATTTGAAACACACATATATTATTAATTAGAAGTGTATTATCAGTCTACAAATTGTCAATTTAATTATTTAACATTTATTTATTTATTTATTTTGGAATAAAACATAGAACAAATGATATCATTAGTCTCACGCATATTTTAATAAAAATATCAATTATTTTTTTAAGAAATATATTTTAATAAAAATAAACTCAACCACCCATTGTTGAAGAAACCAAAAGATAGAACCCTCACTCCAACCTTTACTCCAACACTTTGCCAAAGCTAAAGTAAACTATAAGGGCGTCTTTGGTGGGGGGATATTAACTTTCTCTCCCCCCCTACTCTTTGTTTGGTGGCCGCATTTACTTCTTCCGCATTTACTTCCTCTCTTTCCTGGATATGAACAGTTGCAACTGTTCACATCCGAGTAACAGTGACGCTTCCCTTTCTCTGCCTCTCTCGGTTCCGCTTCCATTTCTCTGTCTCTCTCGGTTCGGTTCCGATTTTCTATTATCTGCCTCTCTCGGTTCCTCTTCCCTTTTCTTCTCCATGTTGTTTTTCATTTTCCGATATCGCTTTCAACTGGTTTCAATTTATCGGTTCCTCTTTCGTTTTCGACTACGGTGTTCATCGACTTTTCGATTACGCTGTCGATTTCGTCGGTGGTGTTCGATTTTTCGATTACTCTCTTGATTTCGACTGAGGTGTTCTT
>JBBMEF010000018.1:5398133-5480333 GCA_037832685.1 Sicyos baderoa | reverse complement strand
TTGATATATTATAAATTAGGTTGTACTACATAAAAGTTAATTTCTATTTTCATTTCACTATAAACTTACCATGAATTGCTTTCATTTATTGCATCCACTTTAAATTTTAATATAATATGTCATAATTTTAATTTGGATTACATATTATGTTTTAAAAAATTATAATTTTTAATATGAAAAAAAAAAACTATAAAATTAGATTGAAAACAAACTTATATTTACAAAATTAAATTTTAAATCTCAGATTAACTTAATCCCTACCCCAAACACAGATTAACTTAACACTCAGCTTAATTTAATCCCTGCACCAAACAACATTCAGCTTAATTTAATACAGCTTAACTTAATCCCTCCACCAAACACAGATTAACTTAATACTCAGACTAATTTAATACTCAGACTAACTTGATACCTATTAACTTTCTCCTAATCCCTCCACCAAACACGCCCTAAATATCAAAACTGTGGGAGCACCAAATTTGCTATTTGTGTTATATTTACAAGTAAATTATAAAATTGGTCGTCGGACAAAAAAAAAACATTGACTATTTAAAATTTAATCCACTTAAAATTTAGTCATATAATTTAAACAATTATTGTCAACAAAAACATAATTCTATCTTGTACAACCGAGTAATTATAAGGATATAGGTTTGAATTATCCTTGTAATTCTTTTATTTAATAATATTTGAGAAACTAAGTTTGAACTTTTAATTATTTAGGCCCGTTTGATAACTATTTGGTTTTTGGTTTTTGAAATTTAAATCTATTCTCACTAAAATTTACTACAATGCGTTCTACTCTATCTTCAATATATTATCTTTCCTTAAAAAAGTAGGAGAACACTAACCAACTTTTAGAAAAAAAAAAAAAAGTAGCTTCAAAAAGTTTGTTTTTGTTTTTAAAAGTTGGTTAGTAGTCTCCTACCTTCTTAAGGAAATAAGGATATATGGTATGAAGGGTGGAACACATGATAGTAAATTTGAGTGAGAATAACCTTAAATTTCAAAAACAAAAAAACAAAAAACCAAATAGTTATCAAACGAGGGCTTAATTATTAAATTATACCAGGAGTAGAGTTGTTATTATATTGGTGGTTTTGGCAAACCGATTCAAAGTAGAAACTTATTCTAACATGTTTTTTGTTTAAGAGCAAAGAGAAGATTAACTTATTCCAAAATTTTGGGTTTGTCAAAAAAAAAAATCACTTTTTTTGATACATCAATATTAATGAGTAATTTCATGGTTATTAAATTGTACTAAATGTCGTTATAACTCTACTCTTGTTGGCACAAAAAAACCCGATCATATATAATGTTAATGTTTACAAATTAATTTTCTATGAATATGATTGAGATTCAAATATAGGCTTCACAGGAAGTTGACCATTCTTGAAAGCCAAGCCACGTCCAATTTCTGTTTCTCAATGATACCTTACCTTCTGCTCATCTTATTATTATTATTATTTATTTTTTTAGAATAAACTGCTCATCTCAATAAATTCCTCCAGATTTGGGGATCCAATTTTCCCCAATTCTCATCTCTGCAAAACCCTAATCAACCATTCTTCTCAACCGATCTCACAAATTCTCACGATGTCGTTCGAGGACGACGACGACGACGAAACCTTCGAGCACACTCTCCTCGTCGTTCGCGAAGTTTCCGTCTACAAAATCCCTCCTCGAACCACATCCAACGGCTACAAGTGCGGCGAGTGGCTCCAATCCGACAAGATCTGGTCCGGCCGCCTCAGAGTTGTGTCCTGCAACCACCGATGTGAGATCCGCTTGGAAGATCCCAACTCCGGCGACCTCTTCGCCGCTTGTTTTGTTTACCCTGGTCACCGGGACAATTCCGTCGAGACTGTTCTCGACTCTTCCCGATACTTCGTTTTGAAGATCGAGGATGGTCAGGGTAAGCACGCGTTCGTGGGGCTAGGGTTTTCGGAGCGAAATGAAGCTTTTGATTTCAATGTCGCCTTGTCCGACCATGAGAAGTATGTTAGGAGGGATCATGAGAAGGATTCCAGTGGTGCTGGCAGCAGCGATGTTAAAGAAGATAGCCATATTGATATTCATCCTGCTGTGAATCACAGACTTAAGGTATTGCATTGCCCTATTTTTGTTTTCATTAGTCACTGAAGTCTGTTTATTTGGTTGTGTATAGTCCTTTTTCTTTTTTATCTTTTTTTGAGATTACAACAATTGGGTGGGAGATTTGAACCCGTGACTTCATGGTCTTCGGGTGTACATTGATGCCATTGATGTATTGCCCTCGTTGGTGTTGTGTATAGTCCTTTAACAGAGATTTGATGAGTATCTGATGAAATCTGATGGCTGCTTGACTATCAACTGATCTTATTAATGAATCTCTGATCCATCTAGTAGGAAAACAAATTGTTCACATTGAATGGTGTTGTAAGTTTTTTTTTTTTTTTTTTTTTTTTTTTTTTTTTTAGCAGGTTGTAAGTTTATATAAGTAAGTTAACTTAACATGTGGTCATGAGAATCACGGTGTCTATCTATCTAGGAATTAATTTCCTATGAATTTTCTTGACAATCAAGTTTAGAAAATTACAACAGTTAATATTGTGATTGTGTTTTCTTTATGATGGGTTGGATGATAGGAAGGTGAAACCATTCGAATCAATGTGAAGCACAAACCATCCAGCGGATCTGGTATGCTTTCAACTGCTGGCTTGTCAGGGTCTGGTACTGGAAAGCCAAAAGCTTTGAGTCTTGCTCCACCACCAACTGGAGCTGGAAAAATTAGGTCTCCTCTTCCACCTCCTCCAAATGACCCTGCTGCACGAAAGCTATCTGCCAGCGCATGCAGCGATGGTCACGAGGGAAAAAAGGACAATGTAAGGCATGCAGCCAATCCATTATCAGACCTTTCTCAACTTGAGGTACAGTGTCTACTGTTAGTTGTTTGTTTCCATTATTCCATATACATTCGATACAGAAAAACGTATTAGACGAGGATAATGGTGTTCTAAATTTCCCTTTAACTTGCATATTGTGGTTACTCTGTCCTTTCTCTACGACCCATTTAATTCTAGATTACTTTTAGAAAACACAATTACTAAGTTTGATTGGACTTAGGTATTAGTATATTTCCTTTGTGATCGCAATGGACTAATCTTTTAGATATTACTGGTGAATCCTGTCCTTTTAATGCGATACCAGCTTCAAGAATACTCAAATTCAATGAGTATATTGAATAATTTCAAATGCTGGAGCTATAGGCTTAGGGTTTTTTTTTATAATAAATATCCGCGAGTTGGCGTGTGAAAGTGACTGTTCTTTCTGACTGATCCATTTTTTTATAGTTCTCTTAGAAGGTAGGTGGCTCAATTGTAGTAAGAGTGTGTGACTCCTTAGAAACTCATGTCAATATAAACAAGTCTGGAACAAATTCTAACTCTTGATTCATCACGATTGCAGAGAAATCTTCCTTCTGCTCCCGGTTCGACGAAGGCAGCAGCATCAGGATGGGCAGCATTCTGATCATAGTGTAAGCTGGTGTTTGTTATCAAAAGATCGTAGTTTGATGTCTTTTTTATTTTGTTTATTTTTTTTCTGGAGTAGTAATGTTCATTTTTCTTTTCAAAAAAAAAAAGTAATGTTCATTTTTTGTTCATCTTGAGAATGAAAGAAGAGGAAAAAGGTGAAAGGGGAGTTATAAGTGAGAGGTAACATATACCATCTTTTGGAAAATAATCTTGGAATATATATGTATACTTATCTAGTTATTTGCCTACCTAATGGAGATATTTATCTCTTGTTATCTCTGTATCTGTTCTTCATTGGCTTGATTCCATTCTATATTTCAAATTTTCTATTCATAAACAATGTACAAAAATTTATTTGTCGTGTACACAATTAAGGTGATGGGCCGCACTAAGCAGTAAGCCAATGTGTATATTGATTTAAATAAAATTATCTCATGACATATGAGTTAAATATACTCTTTTTATTGACAGTACGAGTCAATATACTAATCGAACATTTTTTTGAAAAAGAAACTATTGATATTCATAGAACATACTAATCTTATTTATACCTATTGTTTTTCTTTTTCAAAAGAAAAAGTAGAGAATTGAATTTGAAGGATCAATCATCCTACAAGAGTACTCAAAAGGCAATAATCAAGAATATTTCAATTAACATAAAATGTGAACTATCATTAGTTTAAGTTCAAACTCATTATTCGAAAAAAAAAAAAAAAAAAAAAAGTTCGAACTCCTCACCTTTGATCCTTGAGCTTAAAATTTGTTTTATTTTTAAATGTTAAATTTTAATTAAGTATACAATTGATTTTTATTTTGTCAAAAGGAATAAAAAATTGAATATTTATGAAACAATTGATTTAATAGTGTTAATAATTATAATATATGAATAAAATATGACAACTTCAAAATTATGTCAAAACATAAATTGAAAGTTTAAAAATCAAAATGAAACAAATGTCAAAATAAAAAAGTTAATATAGGTATGTGGCACCATTTGGTTGCAAAAAAAATCTATTAGCCATTCGGTTGCATACTTACTCAGAAGGGTTTGCCTTTGTATTCACGAGAAAGGCATCCTCTCTATATATCAAAGCAAAAAGACGGTTAAGAACTCAATGGAGCTACCAAATTGAAGGACACATTTGAACACAACGTCTATTTTTGAGGCAGGTAAAAATCCAAAATTAGTTTGCTCGTCTTTGAAGATTAGTCAGGTTTCAACATGTCAAGTCCTAGAAGGAAGATTAAAAGTGCTATAAATAATTCATCTAAATTTACAAATTCAAAAATGGCTAACCCATCTATGGTCAAAGCCTCAACAAATTTAATTGTTCACAATCAATCTGCTCCACATTAGCTGTACACAGTATCATAGCCCTTCGCAGCTTAGTTAGAACACCAACAAAAAAAAAAAAAAAAAAAACTAATCGTGATTTGATTATTGTTTATACTCTGGCTTCAGAGTCCAGAATGAACCACTGGGGCTCTTCTCTAATATTGCTATCTCTTTCAGCAGATTCTTAAACAATGGCAGATCATTTGGCGGTATCCTGTCCTTAAAATGCTGTACAATACCCGCTGAATCTGTGGTTCCACCTCTTTGTTGCATAAACGTGCATATTTGACGAATCAATACTTCGGGTTGTACTCCAGATAAGTTCTTCAACGATCGAGAAGGACCGGCACCGGACCCTCTTACATTGTTTGGAGTACTTGAAGGAGCTGGCTGCGGTTGATGTTCTAGTCCAGCGCTGAGTGCTCTTTCTTGGTTTCCTCGGATTTTAGCGAGTAGCTCTGCTGAAGATAAGGCCTTTCCTGATGATGCTCCAGCTGCATAGCCATTAAAATGGCTAGCTCTGTCTCCTGTTGCTTCAACTGAGGATTTGGCCAAGGAGTTAACAGTCGAGCCGAACTTCCGACGCACAGACGGTGGTGCACCGGCAGTTCCAGCTCTTCCAGTCCATGTTGGAACGGCGATACTCTCGTTACTTCGCAGCATTCTAGACTGGCGCAATGCCTCGGCTGCTCTACGTGCAACTTGAGAAGCTTGCTCGTCTAGTCGTAGTTTCTCCCCGTCATCAGCATTAACAATGATGTCATGATTAACAGCACTCTGTACATGATGTTAAGGAGGATGTGAAGCAAACCACAAAGAGGCGATGGCCAAAAAAGCAAAGAAAATTGTTCGAACAAATTAGGACATGTTTGGGGTCATTCCAAAATCACTATTATCGTGTCTAAAATTAGGACATGTTATGGTGCCTGAGGAGGACAATGATATTTTCCATACACTGAAGGGCGGGTTATAGCTATGGTGAATTGAAGCTCTCGGGATTGTGAGGTTTCTCCTATTCGGCATGTTGTGGCGACATCTACTACCAACTATGGGAATTTACTAGGAATATCTACTGTTTTCTTTGTATTTAATCTATTTCAGCCTCCCTATCTACTGTTCTCTTTTATCCATTTTTTGTACTTGTTTTATTAGGCCTTTTGTAACATATTCCCACATCAATTAAATTATTTTCATTTTCTTCGAAAAATAACCTACTCTTTAAGTTACTTGTAAAAAAAAATCTCTTATAAACAAATCATTTTCATTAAAATCTCTCCCACCATAACCTAAGATTCCACGTGAAAAATCTTATGTAAGATAAAAAAAGGATGAGACTTACATGAATACCGTGTGCATCAAAAAGGCTTTTCAAGATATTTGTGTCTTCGTCTGTTCCACCATGCTGACCCGTCTCTACAGAACCATTCCTTCCAGAAGTTTCAATCTCTGACTTAATGGTTTTGTCATCAGCAGAATCTGCATACAAGCCACTGCCAGATTTTTGCTCACCATTCTCATTTTTCTGAGCACCAACAACATTCACATCATCAGTCAACTGACTGAAAATATTTGATGTTTCTGTTGATCCATCCTCCCCATCCTCCTGCAGTGTAAAGAGATCCTTCATGTCTCTAGCCTTAAAGAACCTTTTCTGCTGTGGGTTCTTTAATATCTTATTAGTGAGAAAATGCTTATATATCTGTCGGTGGTACACCTTCTCCTCTATAGTTCCACGAGTGATCAATCTGTACACTGTCACATCCCGCTGTTGACCAATACGCCAAGCACGCTCCCTTGCCTGTAACCAGAAAAGTTAATGACTATATTAGACTTTAGTAGCTTATAATGCTTTTATTATAATAACAATGAGTCTCTATATTAGATTTGAGTAGCTTATAATGCTTTTTTTTTATAATAACAATGAGTGTCTAGTCCACTGATCTTACTACATTTGGTTGACAAGAAGCACAAAGGATATTAAAGCCTAGATAGGTGGGCACCATGAAATGAACTCATTCCCTCTTATTTCTTGAAGGTGGCTAACCTATGAAGGTTGAGTTGCTTATAATGTCATAATATCGTAATATATAGGATGCTGACTACAAACTGCAGGTATCAGGGGTGGTACAGTAATTCCACATACATAGTGGACAGATCTCAAGTAACTACTTCAATAGACTAAAATTGAAAAATCGAAATGTGACATATTACCTGCATGTCAGTTGACGGATTCCAATCGGGGTCAAAGATTATCACCCTATTGGCTCCAGTTAAGTTGGTTCCCAGACCACCAACCTTGGTTGTCAAAAGAAATATGAACACTTCACTGGAATTATTGAATTCATCAATCAAGGCCATTCTCTGTTTGACGGGAGTACAACCATCCATCCTTCTATAAGTATAACTACCTCCGACCAGAAATTTCTCAAAAATGTCAAGCATCTGTTGGGTCTGTGAAAAAAGAAGAACACGATGACCTTGCTCCTTCCAGACCTTCAACACTTGCTCAACCACCTTCATTTTTCCACTACGCTCAGGATTCCCATAGTCAGGATTCTGGAAAGAGTGTTCCCTCTCGAGTAGATCTGGGTGGTTGCAAATTTTACGCATTACATCAATTCCGGAAAGAGAATTTCTGTTCCCATCCAAAATATTTTCCACTTCAGAGCTGGCAAGGAATGCTCTATATACAGAACGTTGCTCAAATGTAAGGCTGCAGAAGAGAACGTGTTCGGTCTTCTTTGGCAAGTGAGCATTCACATCCGCTTTCATCCTTCTAAGAAGATATGGCATAATTAAGTCACGAAGAACGACAGCACACCTGCATAGTGAGAACTTCAAAGATTGGTGATGGCGCTACTGAACAAGGGGCGAGAGAGAACACGAGACCAAAGAACCATGTCATTATGATAAACCCACCTCATAAACCTCCGACTTAATTTTTTAAAAAAATCAACAACCATTGGGGTCAGAGGATTTGAACTCAGGCCACATTTCATGTAAGTTGAGCTATGTTTTGGTTGACATAAACCTCTGACCTAATTATAACTTAACTAGTAAGCCCTCAAGGCATTAGACTTCAGTAACCTCTTCTAAAGGTCAAAGATTCAAAACTTCACCCCAATTTTTTTAACTTAAAAAAACACACTTATGAATTGCATATATTTCCCAGTAAAGAGGAAGAAAATAGGGGGAAATGATAAAAATAAGAACTCGAACATCCACAAAAATTTCACAACATTACCTATATGCAGTTGATACTTGCAGAGGGGAAGCATTCGCATAGCCACCAACAGATATAGGAACTGCAAACTCTGCTTCAAATACAGGCAACACACCCAACTTCCCAGGGAAAACAAAATCAAACAAGGACCACAACTCTGTCAGTTTGTTCTGAATTGGGGAACCAGTCATTATTATGCGGTGCACTGTTTGTAGCTGCTTGCAAACTAAAGTGACTTCAGCATTTGGATTTCGGATCCGATGTCCTTCATCCAGGACTGCATAACCCCATTCAATATCGAGCAACTTCTCCCCTAAAAGTCGTAGTTGTTCATAAGTGGTAATGAGCAAACCAGATTCTGACCTCAAAACACGATTTATCAAGGAATCCCATTTTTTTATGCCTTTGGACTGCGAGTTTTTCCTATAATCACTTTCCTCAGCATCTTCGCTTTCATCACTTTCGTCAGATTTTTCTCGCATCTTCCTGTAAGTGGGGTCATGAGCAGAATCATGTAGAATTTCCACCAGAAAGCCTGGGCCCCATTTCTGTGCCTCCCTCTTCCACTGCCTAACTAGAGTAACGGGGCAGACAATGATGCTTGGTTTATAAATGTTACTGAAATGTAATGCACCTAAAAAAGCCAAGACCTGGACCGTCTTCCCGAGGCCCATCTCATCTCCAATAATTCCACCTGCCCTTTGGCAGTGTAATTCCCATAACCACTGTACCCCAACTTTTTGGTAGTCAAAGAGCTGATCAAATATGCTCTGAGGAATTTTCAGCCCACCTTCAAGTGTTATGGAAGAAGGTTCGTGAACAACTTCTAAATCACCTGAATCTTCTCTTTCAGAACTTGATATAGGCAAACCATCTGACACATTCTCTGCAACATGAATAATACGTCAGGTACAACTAAAAGGTTACTTGTAGATCCTAAGCTAAAGATGTAATAGAACCAACATTTGATGGCATCCTCATAAAGCAAAACATTGCACGATGAAGAAATAAAAAAAAGTGTTTTCTCACAGGTCAATGCTCTATTGAAACAAATTTTCCAACTTAGACATATTTTGGTAACAGCGTAAGTTCTTGTATGTTTTTTTTTTTTTTATAGGAAACAAAAACTTTCATTGATGATTGAAAAAATTACATCCTATCGAAACATTACAAAAGACTATGCCATTGAGATATGAGAGTGGTGAGGTCATAGTTACAAAATGGAGAAATAGAGTGACACCAATACATCGCCAAGTAAATAACGGATTCGAAGTAAGTTCTTGTATGTAACAACACAAAATTACAACATGAAGTAAATTTTCTCAACTAACAAACTCCCAAAGAGATTCCTAAGAATTTTAACTCGTAGTTTTCAATCCTTTGAACGTGACTTTTAGAATTGCCTGAGAAAACCTTTCACTGATATCATTTAGAAATATATTATTCAATACTCATTTTTGACAACTAGGCGGTATGAGTTTGAGGACCAAATCCTAACTCACAAAAAGAAAATAGTGATTTCAAAAATCTTGAAATATAAGAATCATTTGCATTCACAAGTCTAAGCCAGTTGAGCATATTCAGTCTACAAGGGCTTCAGTTGATGCCTAGTTGTGCTCTAGTTGCAAAAAGACAAAACAAATTTGGCCTGCTTGAATCACAGAGAAAATAGCAACTAGAAAAGAGGTTATAAAAGTATATTCTGTATGATTAATTGACATCGTGATTAAGATGTTAGACGTTAACATCATGTAAAAGAGATGACTGCCAAGACAACCATAGAATCAAAGAAGCTGCAACTTGAACATTTTTTTTTATAGGAAACAAAGCAACTTGAACTTGAAGAGATAAGCTGTAAAGACATACCAGCAGCTTCCTCGTCTCTTTCCTCCATAGCAATTTTTCTTCTATATTTTTTGTCTGGCAAAGGCCGTCTAGTCTTTTTGCCTTTTGTTTTCTTGGCAGCTTTGTCTTCTGGAGATAGAGGAACCTTTGCAGGTGTTTTTAATCTATAGAAAGGACGTGTTGGTGGTTCAAGTTTTGGCAAAGAGTTTGGATCAAGCAATTTAGTGGTTGGCCGAGCTTGTGCGGCCACTGACATTGACTGGAGGACTCTAGCAACACTGTCAGAAGCAAAGCCATCATTTTCCTGATCTTCCTCCTTTACTTCACGCCTTGATTCCCCAAGGTTCTGAAGACTTGATTGCCCTGGGTTCTGAAGACGGCGTTCAAAGCCTTTTAGCTTGTGGAATGGTGTTAAAATTCCCTTTCGTACCAATTCATCTCTTTCCTAAGACAAAGAATGCAAAGTTAGTCACTAACTGCATAACTTTTTTTTTTCAATGTCAAAAGAATCGAATGTAAAAAGCTATTTTGATTTACAGGTACAGAAGACTTGTTAAGCATCTTACAGAGTACAGCATTTGAAAACAGCTTAACTCACTGTTTCAACAAAACCCACGGTGGCTGCATCCAAAGCTGCATCAAAATCGTTATCTTCATCAAATGACACAACTTTCAACCTCTTTTCTCCATTCTTTCCTGATTTATTAACCTCTTTAGACTTTCTTTTAGGTTTTGATTTGTCCTTGACTATTTCCAATATTGTCTTGGCGTGCTTGCCATTCAAATGGGAAAGTTCGTTCTGCAACTGCTTTTGGGTTTTCTTCAGGCTTCTTAGCCTGTCAACTGCTAGGGCATGCTGAAGGTCGTCTGCAGAATCTGAAACACCATCCTCCCCATGCCCATGCTCCGGAGAGTCAGTGCCAATGTAAGAATGTTTTTCATTTCTTTCAAGTTTCTTAACTGGTTCCACTGTTGATGCAACAGCATCTATCTCATATTCTACAGCCCTGAGCTTCTGATAGAGCTGCACATGACTGGCAGAAGATGATTCGGTGCTGTCTAGCTTTTCACACGCTCCCTCTTCCGTGATCCCTCCAACTTCATCACCATTCTCACCCTTCTTTTTTGCCTTCAATTCAAGAAAAAAAACAAAACAAAAAAAGTCAATGAATAATCTTAGCTATTACTTCTTATCCTATGATGTTAGCCCTTACAAGTATATAACCGATATCCAGTTCAAACTAAAGAGTTGCCGACCGAGTTCAATTTCAAGTAAAACAGTGTGGAGGACAGGACGCATAAATTCAATTCAGCATTGTAGTACTAACCAGACAACTGATTATTTTCTAAGCAATCAAAGAGGATATCTAAATGGCCAAACCCATTACGAACCTAAACAGTAAAATAATTACACGCCACAAACAAGAAAAAATCAGCATCATAAGTAAAGAATTCGGGCGAATACCTCCTCAAACAAGTCCCGCTCTATATCCTCCGGATTGGCAGACGTCACACCCAAGCTGTTCAGCAAAATCCGATCCTCCTCTTCCTCCATCGAGTCAAACAAAACTAGAATCAGAGCCGGCACCGCCTCCGATTCACTCAACTCATTGCACTGTGCAGCCAATGACCAAAACCTAGCAAACAAAACAAACTAAGCTCCATCACATACAACATTCACTCCCACACGAACAAAAATAACTCCCTTGATTTCATACACAAATTTTCAATCCGATCAATCGAACTCGGCTGAAACCTAAATTGAAGCGCCATAAATAAAGCAATCAAACGATAACTAACTTCAAATAAAAAAATCATACGCAAAATAGAATGCAGCAATCTCTGAATTGGGAATCGGAGAGATGAATGAACGAATTTGATTTCTTCACCGTGGACCGGAAGATCGCAAGATTCTCCGAAAGGCTGAAACCTAGAATCAGGTCCGGCACCGCCTCCGATTATAATATATTTTTATTTTTAATTTATTTGGCACTGACCGCTCATCGCTGTTACCAGAAATAAAACTTCGGCTGCACGGTTGGTTTTGTGGCTAGCGTTAGCTATCGGCTTTTTCTGCTTATTTTTAAAATTATATTACTTAATGTTACTCCGTTATATTGACAACGTAAAGCCGTCTTAGCTCAGTGGTAGAGCGCGTGGCTTTTAACCACGTGGTCGTGGGTTCGATCCCCACAGACGGCGAAATTTTTGTTTTTCTCTTCAGAATTACCCGCTTGAATGCTTCGACGCGTGACTTTTACCTATTTTTACAACATTTTTTAAAAAAAAATGGGTTTACCTTTCTAAAGTAAATATTTATTACATTTCTTTTCATTAAGATGAACACATTTAGATTTCATTTTTTTAATTTATATATTTTTAAAATCTATGATCCTCCCTAAAATGTATCACTCCTCCCAAATAAATAAGAGTCAAATATGGCAACAAAACAATAAAACTATTACGCCTTGATAATTCATAACAATATTTAATTAATCAAATGAAATTGAGAAATTAAAATAATTAGGTGAATGATATGCTTCAATTTTATTTGTTCAATTCAATTATCATTTGCGTGAATAGGTTTTAAAGGAGGCTTGGTTGAAAGCTTAAGCTTTGAATGTGAGCTTCCTTTAAAGTCTTCAAGTTCAAAGCTCACATATGATTTGTTTCTATATATTAAATTTGTTTGGATGGATTCAAAGCTACAATAATACAATGTACCGAAATGGAATTGAATTAAAAAAAAAATTCAATTCATGCAACCAAATATATTAGAGCAATTCAACTCATATATTTTTTCGATTGAATTGAGTAATGAAATCGTATTTAACTTTTTTTTCTTTCAAAGTCTTGTTTATAATCTATAAATATGTAAAATATAAATTTGGATTGAATTGATTGAACTATAAAAAAAAAATGGTAAAATTCAACCACATATATATATAACTCAACTAATTTTTGATGGTTTTACTTGAATAATCCAAATTATCAATTCTTATCTCACTAGAACTCTTCTATTTTTGGCTGAAAAATATGCTTTCATATAAGTTGAATGATGGTTTGATAACTAAATATACCTCTATTAGTTTGTTTAGGTACAAAGATCTACCAGAAACAAACCTAACCTTATATTATTATTATTATTATTAAGAAAAAAAAAGGCAAATTAATAAATAAGAAAGTCTTGTGCTCTGCAAAAAAGAAAAGGAAAAAACAATTATAAAAGAATAAAGAAAAAGGCCATGAAATTGATAATCTTCTTATGGTCTCGTCCATTTTCCTTTTTATTTTAATATTTTCCTTTTAATTTCTTCTTTCTTTTTTCAATATATATATAAAAATTGATAATCTTCCATGTCTGATCCGAATCTCATCTTCTTCCATTACTGTTCTTCCCCTTTCTTATTTCAATTCAATATTCATTTAACTTTTCAGTCAATGTAGCTTCGTTTCTTCCAAATTAGGGTTTCAATTCGCCATCTGGGGTTTACAATTCTAAAAGGTTCCGATTCTTAAAGTATCATCATCGTCTATAGAAATCCATACGAGTTTCTTTGTTTTTCAATTTGGAACTCAACTGGGCGAAGTAGCCGTCGGCAGTGGAATTTGTTTGCCTGCCGTGGAAAGGATCATGCGATTTCAGGCGACGATTTGAGCTGAATCTGGATTGGTGCTGTGGCATTTAGCTTTTAGGGTTGAATCTGATCAAGGAATTGGATCATGGACCATGTTATTGCGGGGAAGTTCAAGCTCGGGAGGAAGATTGGAAGTGGGTCTTTTGGAGAGCTCTATTTAGGTGTGTGTGTTTTTATTTTAATGGTTTCTCCTGTTTTGTTTGTCTAGCAAGCGCGGTGCTGATTCATGTTGTTTTCTTTTATTGTGGCTCACAGCTGTTAATGTGCAAACTGGGGAGGAGGTTGCTGTTAAACTAGTAAGTAGTCGGGAATTTACTCCCAGCCAAGCTTCGATTTCCCGGTTTAAAAAAAAAAATTTACTCTCAACTTTTGGGCATTGCGTTTTAATTATAGCTTTTTGTTAGTAAAATATTACATGTATAGGACATTTAGGTTCGTTTTTTTTTTTTTAATAATCTACGAACTTATTGAATGCCATCACTGAACTAATTCAAGACAAAAGCTGATTGAATACTATCAGCATGAGCCGAAAACTGATTGAAGCGTGTACATTTTGGTCAATTTAACAGAGACCATCCCATTTTTGTGCTACATACATTATTTTTTAAAAAGTGACATTTATGTTTTTTTTTGTTCAAAGGACCTTATAACTAACAGAGACCATCACTTTATTTATATGAAGGTAGATTCAAATGACTTTTTCTTGTGATAATACTGCTGTTAGTTATAAGGTCCTTTGATCATAATATGTGAAGCGTCAATTATGAGTCTTATGACCACCTTTCTTTCAGACCACTTCAGTTAATTTTAATTACAGTATTTATCAATAGAATGCCAGACTTGTTGAAGAAACTTACTTGGAATTTATCGAGTTTTTGATGATCTTTTACTTATTGTGCTTAAATTTTGAGGAATAAGTACAACCGAGTAAAGAAAACATTTCTTTTATGAACTCTTCTAAGTCTTTTTTTTTTCCCAGGAACCTGTTAAAACCAAGCATCCTCAGCTTCATTATGAGTCCAAATTGTATATGCTTCTTCAAGGAGGAAGTAAGTTTCTCGTCTTTTCTCTCTCCGATGATTAGATTATCTATAAACCATGGGTTGGATGTCTAATTATCTAAGTAATGGGGTAGTAAGGATGTATAGTTGATGCAATTTGTGGTTTGTATCATTTACTGGTGGATGGGAGGTGCCAGGAGACAGTTAAGATGCTCTTGGCACCAGTACCCAAGTTCATTATTTGTAGGAACTAGGAAGACATCTGTGATCTGAGGATCTTGATCACATTCTTTGGCCATGTGACGTGGCCTACGAAGTTTGAAGTTGGTTCTTTGTAGCGTCTGGTATTGCTCTGGCTGGGTAGAGGGTTTGTAGGGAGTTGATTGTGGAAGCCTTTCTTCATCTCTTTTCGTGAGAAATGATTTTTTTAGCAAGCTGGGGTGTTTGCTTTGTTATGGGGTCTCTAGGGGAGAGAAATGTTAGAATCTTTCGAGGGTTGGAGAGGTCTCCGGGTGATTTTTTATCCATATTCTACATTCTCTTTGAGCTTTATTGGCGAAACACTTTTATAATTATTCTCTAGGGTTTAGGGCCTTGAGGGGGTGAAGAGATGGACCAAAGGTCCCTGGAAATTCATTGACAGGTGGAAGCACTTGATATTCTCTAACATAAAGAATATTATTGGATCTGGTTCAGATACGCTTTTTTGGACTGACAGCTGGATTGGCGAGCCTTTGCTGAATAGATTCCCCCGTCTTTACAATTTGTCTCTTGTAAAACAAGCTTCTATCTCTGATTGCTGGGAATCCACGGGAGATGCATGGAATTTGAGGATTAGAAGGAATCTTAAAGATGATGAAATTACGGAATGGACCGACTTATCCATGATTCTTGACAGAATTAACCTTAACAACAAAGATGATATCTGGAAATGGTCTTTGACTTCGGATGGATCCTTCTCTGCCAAATCATGTTTGGAATTTATTAACTCCTCCCCCCATACTATGGCAAACGATTTCTTCCCTTTATTATGGAAAGGAAATCAACCGAAGAAGATTAAATTCTTTCTATGGGAGCTAAGCTACGGGGCTCTGAACACTCATGAAAATATTCAAGCAAAGTGGCCTTCTATGTCTCTTTCTCCAAGCATTTGCCCCCTTTGCAAGAAAGATTCGGAATCTCAAATTCATTTATTCAGCAAGTGTACGGTGGCGGATACTATTTGGACTCATCTCTTGAAAGCTTTTAATTGGCAATTGACTAGACCTGGAAATATTAAAGATTTGGTCTACTGCATTATACAAGACCATCCTTTTAAAGATAACAAGAAGGATCTTTGGCTATTATTTATTTTTGCCTTCTGGTGGAAGCTATGGACATTGAGGAACGATCGTATCTTTACAGAAGCTCCCCAGCACGAAGAGAATTTAATTGAATCAATTACTATTTTGGCAATGACATGGGCTCACAAATCTAAGCCTTTTAAAGACTACAGTTTTAACTCTCTTCTTTTTCACTAGCATGGCCTTTTGTAATCTTTAAAATTTCTGTTTTTATTTGTATATCTTTATGTAACTTTTCATAGTATCAATGAAAGTTTTCTGTTTCCTATCATAAAAAAAAAAATAATAATAATAATAATAATAATTATTCTCTAGGTAGGTCTGATTTTGCATTATTTGAAGCCTTTCTTGTTGTTTGTCTCCTTTTTTGTATGTCCTCGTTTTCTTTCATTTTTCTCAATGAAAGCTTGGTTTTTATGGAAAAATAAATACTTTTTTATCACATGAAATTGAGCTTTTGTTGAGATAAAAATGAAAGAATTCAAGGGAAGGAGCCTACATGAATGGTCTCTAATCCAGAATAATTCGACCTAATGAATAATTACAAAACAGTTTTGTCACCGAAGCCCAAAAAAGAATTAAATGAATTATACAAATAAAAATATTTTTTGCGTTGGCTATTTATTTATCTTAGAGCCTATATATTTTGTGAAATTTTGAACAAGGCCATCATTTTTGTAGGAAACTCTTTTATGATGTTACTAAATTCTATATTTTATTGATGAAGCGGGAATTCCCCACCTCAAGTGGTTCGGAGTTGAGAGTGATTACAACGTTATGGTGATTGATCTTCTTGGGCCAAGTTTGGAAGATTTGTTTAACTACTGTAATCGAAAGCTTACACTGAAATCTGTCTTGATGCTTGCGGATCAATTAGTAAGCGTGCATGGCTACTTTTGTATTGTACACGCGAGCATTTGTTGAATGATCAATTTAACTAACCCCCTCTGCGTACTGTAACTTTTAGATTAACAGGGTTGAGTACATGCACTCAAGAGGATTTCTCCATCGTGATATAAAGCCCGACAACTTCTTAATGGGACTTGGGCGGAAAGCCAATCAGGTAGTGCTCTCTCGTAGCCCTGTATGGTTATCTTTGCCCTATGAAAAAGGCATTTTATTGTGTTCTAGTCTTTTGGTTATTTGATTTTCCGTTATAGAAATTCAAGATAAATGGGTTAGAATGATTTTAAAGAAACAGTCATATTTTTGCATTGTATTTGGTATAGTTTTGATGAAGGATCATGGTACTTTATTATTTTTGCTACAGCCTACGTAATTTCCATTGCAGTTCATGGTGTTTTTCTAATCAGGGTTTCGTGTAATAATGCTGTTATAGGTATATATCATTGATTATGGCCTCGCAAAGAAATATAGAGATCTGCAGACTCATAAGCATATACCATACAGGTTGATACTGATCTTAACCTGAGAGCTGATAAATTATGGTTCACTTTATGGCAATATCTGTACAATACATTTTGTTTAAAATGGCTAATTCTTTGAAGATTCAGATAATCGAGGTATCTATCTATGTACATAGAATATTTAGTTTTTTTCACCTCACTTTTTTCAGGGAGAACAAGAACCTCACTGGCACAGCTCGCTATGCTAGTGTCAACACTCACCTAGGAATTGGTGAGTAGTTTCGGAAGAGAAAAATTTTTAATTTTGTAAATGGCCCGACAATATATATATATTTTTTTACTGTCCATGTAATTTCATATTTATAATGAAATTGTTTCTTATCCAAAAATATATATTTTTTTTTTTAATATTATGCTTCTTTTGTGGGCAGAGCAAAGCAGAAGGGATGACCTAGAGTCTCTTGGTTATGTGCTTATGTATTTTCTAAGAGGAAGGTTGGTCTACTGAACTCCTAAAGAATACTCTCGGAATTCTCAAGTATTACATGAATGCTGCCTAATCTTGTTTTTTTGTTTGTGTATAATGACGATATAAAATTTCTGTTTCAGCCTTCCCTGGCAGGGTCTTAAAGCAGGCACGAAGAAGCAAAAGTATGATAGAATCAGTGAAAAGAAAATGTCCACTCCTATTGAGGTACCCCCAAAGAATCTAAAAGGAAAACTCATACCGTATATGTGCTCACATATGTAATAGAGGAATACTTGCCTTCTTATGACTAAAGAGGTAGACCCTCTACCCTCCTTAAGGCATATGTGGCTCCTTTTGATGCCACCCATTTTCTTTTTTTTCTTTCTTGTAACATTTTTTAAACAATTTTTTTTGGCACCAAGAGGTGCCACGTGTGCGTTAAGGAGAGTCTACCTCCTTATTCATAAGGAGACAAGTATTTCTCAATACAATAAAAATGTTGATGACAAGACACTATAATACTATTGTATAGTTTATATTTTTTTTATTAGCCTTTTTATTTCCAATTTTGACTCTGTTCCTTGCAACTAAGCATAGCCTTGGTCCTTGCCATGATCATAGAACGTACTTCTCTTTTATGGGCAATTAGTCTCTATGCTACTTTTGCTGTAATCCATTGTAATTATGTTTTATAGGTGCTCTGCAAATCACATCCACCTGAGTTTGAATCTTATTTCCATTACTGTCGATCACTGAGATTTGAGGACAAACCAGATTATTCATATTTAAAGAGACTTTTTCGTGACTTATTCATTCGAGAAGGTAACTCGTTGTCCTTGATTTCAACATTGTCACTTTATATTTGCAATATTTGTTTCTTTAGCTTTCTATGGAAGCCTTCAGTTTAAGTCTCCCCTTCAGTTCTTGCTACACTGCTTACCCTTTAAGGGTTTCCCTTTGTATAGTGTTATATGGATGGTCTTTTATCTTTTGGTTGGACATCATTTGGTTTCTCTTAGTTTTATCTTTCAACTACCTACCACTGTTGGTTTTTCGGCTTGTTTTACCTTCATTATCCAGTTTTGATAAGAAGTTTATAATTCTTTCACAATATCAATGAAAAGTTTTTTCGGCTTGTATGCATACACACCTACAGTTTAACGGTTTCTTTTTCTCCCTCAAGTAGCCATTTTTTGCTGTCCCCAAGGGGTGGCGCAGTTGTTGAAGACTTGGGCTTTGAGGGTATGCTCCCCTCAAGGTCTCAGGTTCGAGACTTACTTGTGAAACTACTCCTTCGATGTCTCCGGTACCTGGCTTAGGGACGGGCGTGGTTACCTTGTTTCAAAAAAAAAAAGTAGCCATTTTTTGCTTTCTCCATAGGCCTTGACATGACGATCTAGTTCTGCATATTATTTCATCTTGGACGTGTTTTGTGGCTCTTTTATCACCTTTTTCATTATCCATTATACTTCTCAGCGTTGAGTATGGATTTCTTAGTAGGATCTGAATATTTCCTCTCAGGCTATCAATTTGATTATGTGTTTGACTGGACTATGCTGAAGTATCCTCAAATTGGTGGAGGCAGTTCAAGAGAACGAGTAAATACATACATTTTTCCCTTTGTTTTTATAATATATATATATATATATATATATATATATATATATGTATGTATATTATGGATTTTTTATTTTGATTCCGGGTTCAATTTGACAATTTGCAGCTCTCAAATGGAAAAGCTGCACTTACTCCAGGACCATCTGCAGAAAGGCCAGAGAGAACCTCAGGTCTGCTCCTTGACGATTCTCCTACTCAGAAAATAGTTTTTTTTTTAAGGACTAAGAATCGCATTTTTTTTCTTTTCAAAAATATAGTTCCATTTCAGTATTTATATTGCAAAACTAAGCTTGATAGAACATACAAACAAAAATATCATACAAAAGAAAAAGCCCACAAAAGGCGGCCTTCAATTAAGTAAAATAGCACCTAGATTTATTATTGTTAGTGTACTTATAACTTATTATTTGTTGAAGTTGGGAAAGAGATCCGAGAAAGATTGTCAGGTGCAGTTGAAGTATTTTCGAGGAGGAATATCTCTGGTTCCAGTCCACATGTTGATCATTCTAAACAAAAGGCTTACGAGGATGTGGTAAATTATCTTCATTGAATTTGAACTAAAAGTGTATTTAAATGTATGTATGTTCCTTGACATTTAGAATAACGTATTACGTTTATCTAAATCTAGCCGTTGAATCCTCTAGCTTGGATCAATTTACATTTTTTTTTTTTTGATATCCGTGACTGTCCGGACCAACTTGTGCGTACCTCAACTATTGTCACGGGACATATTGACTAATCCTACAACATTTAGATGTCAAGAAAACTCGTACTAAATTAATTCCTAGGCGACTACCATGGATTGAACCTATCAGTTATCAGTTATCACCTCGTAGTTTCCTTGATCACTAGGCCACCATTTCATGTTGGTTTACATCTCCCTCTGCCTCAACTGTGATTTTTTTGGTCATTTTCAAGTTAGAAAAAAATGTTAGAAAAAAATACTGCTCTTGCATTAGATGATTAAGCCATTCAGTTCACAACCATAAGAGAGGAAGTAAAAATCACTCACGTGTATGCTTAGTTTTGTTTTGCTTAGATATAATTATTGTCCTTGGATTTGTTCGACAACCAAATTCAGGTCTAATATAGAGTGATTTTTTTAATATTTGTGAGTGATTGGGTCAACCTACGTTCACCTAAACTATTTTCAAGAGATAAACCACCTGACCTAATATTTGATTGTCAAGAAAATTTGTAGAAAATTAATTTTTAGGTAGGTGAACTCTATGAATTGATCTAGTTTCAAAAAAACTCTATGAATTGATCCTATAACTTTGATTCTCTAAAGCCCTCTTGACTATTATTAGACCAACCTATGATGGTTATATTCTATGTTGTTTCTTGGAGTAGTTCAGTTGAATAAATATTATGTAACTTGAGGCGTTATGTTAACTTTCTAATTGAATTTATTCCTACCCTTGTTTTCAGCGCCCTGATCCTGACCGTGCACGCGGTTCTTCTCGATATGGAAGCTCGTCAAGAAGAGCTTTAGCTACAAACAATAAGCCTACTTCTTCCGGTGATCACAGTGGTGAGGGCCGTCGACTAGGTGCTAGCACCGGGCGGTCCTCTACCACTCAAAGACTTAATTCTTCTTACGAGACAAAGCCAACTTCATTTGTTCGAACATCAACAAGAGGCGGGCGTGACGATCCGCTCCGAAGCTTCGAACTTCTATCAATCAGGAAGTAACAAGTAACAAGAAGATTTTCATTGGAGTAATTTGTTCTACCATCAAAGGGATAGAGCCTTCGCATTTGCGATTATCTGCATCATTTAATTGTCTCTTGTATGTGGGACATCGCCCAACCCGACAATGAGCGAACATTACAGGTTAGTTGTTGACACGTCTTGTGCGACGAAAACACCAGAATCGTCTTTGCATCCTTTCTATTCCGAAGAGTCAGCGTCGTGTTTTTAATGCGACCCCAGATGCAGAGATTGAAGCTGAACATTTCTACTACTCAAAGTAGCTGTAATAATAACTGTATTTCCTTTCATGTACTTTTTCAGACCCATCCATCACCTGTTTTTTTATAGTTGACTGGTGTTATAAATATTATTCATGGAAGAAAAAGAAAATCTTTGTTTGATTCGATAACTCAAAATTATGTTCCTTAATTGGTCTCTGTACTATTGAAAATCAGACAATTTCTGAGATTCCGAACTGAAAATGTCATTTCTTTTCCAGGAATAAACTAGAAGTTGAATTCATAATACAAATTGGGCAAGGGGCACTCTTAACTAAATGAGAGTTAAATAATAATTTTTATAATTTTGTAACTATAGTGTTGAATTGAATTAGCGTCAAATAATGAAATTAACAAATTACTAACCTGAACTTCAATCTTATAAGGGGTTAAATGAGAGTTAAATATAGTGGAATTTGCATGTATATTACAATAAGGCAAAAAAATTGAATAAATAACAACTTTTTGAAAATATTTGCAAATATAGCAAAATCAGATTTATAGACTCCATCAATAGTGTTTGATAGAGTCTATCAAAAATATTTACTATATTTATAATATTTTTAAAAAGTAACATGCAAATACTTACTCACACCTAAGTAAGTATTACTTTTAATTGGCGCTCTTTTTTTTGTAGTTGTTTTGTTACATCTTCTTAATGTTTTCGCTTGTTCTCTTGGAGCGTGACCAAAAAATAATTATCATGTTGCAATTTAAATCTTTATCGAGTGACGAGGATTATGATTAGAATGTTAATGAGAGGAATTGAATGAATATAAATTTACCTAAATAAACTAAACCCACTCCTAATGTAGTAAAATAAATATGTGAAAGGCTACCTCTTTTTTTACATATCATGTTCAGTTAATCACACTCGCAAGTCAGCCATTTCACTATGTTTTCCTTTTTCTTCATTTATTGTCTATTGGAATTTTAATTTCAATCACACCAACACGTTCTTTTTTCCAAATCTCTAATCTTTTAATTGAAGTTGTACATTTCAATTTGTTTTTACTTTTTTTTTTTTTTTAATTCAATAGATGATGAAGAGATTCAAACCATAGATCTCGTGATTACTAGTAATCAACATATTGATGAACTATTACTTTTATTAGCGATGTACGCTTAAAGTTGATAGATAGATTTCCCCCACCTTCAATAGATACACTTGTTTACTAATTTTTTTTTAGGGATCATGAGATTCAAAATAAAACCAGAAAAGATTATTGAAAATACAAATATTTTTATTTGTAACTTATGATTCAAAAGAAAAAAGATTTTTTTTTTTTTTTCTGAAAAGCAAAAGAAAAAAGAAAAATTATATTGACAATGAAAATACATGCATTTTCTATATGTGTTTAGGTTATATATATATTTTTTTTAATTTCAATTTAAAGAGATTTTAAAATATTTTTTGACACGAGAGGAAGACATGTAAAACAATGTAGCCTATGAGTATGCTGTATATTTATTTTTTTTTCAAAAAGAAAAAGAAAAACAAGAAATTCCAAACAATATTATTTGAGTATTGGACAGTAGAAACCTAGAATTTCGTTGAATTTGTGGCCAAAAATCCATGGGAAGGCAAAAACTGCAACAAACAAATTGAAAGCCACCAAATAATTGATTTTGGTAATTGCCACCCATTTGATCTCCAAACAACTCCTTTATTTTTTAATTTCTAACTTTTTTTTCTTCTTTTTTTCTCATCCTCTTCCCCTCCCTATTCTTCATGTTGATTTGATTCCATGGCCAATTTCCAAGCTTTTTTGCCTCATTTTGGCCTCCATTTAGAGCTTCATTTCAAAAGGTAACAACTTTTTTTACCCATTTTCTTTCATAAAACAAAAACCCATTTGTTTTTTTTTTTTTGGCACAGTTTTGAAGCTCTCAAAGCTTTGATTTGATTCATCTTCTTCCCCAAAAGCAAAGAGCAAAGCAGATATCAATTAGTTCATTATTTTTCCTTTAAGGGCTTTGATAAAAAGAAAATGTCTAACAATAAAGTGAAAGGCCTCCTCAAAGGCCTAAGATACATTTCTCAAATATTTGGTATGTCAAAAACAAAAACAAAAAAAAACAAAAACAAATTCATTTTTCTTGTCTTTATCCTCTTGTAAAATTTAAAAATTATTATTGGTTGAATTTTTGCAGAGAATGAGAAAGAACCTGAAATGCAGATTGGATTGCCCACAGATGTCAAACATGTTGCCCATATTGGATGGGATGGTCCTTCTGTCAATTCTCCAAGCTGGGTATATATATCTTTATTTTATTTATAAAAAAAAAAAAGTTCATTTTTTTTGGTAAATTACAAATTTATTATTCTGAAATGTTTATTACTTGGGCTATGAATCAAAATGTCATGGGTTCGAATCATCATTTTATATTAAATTGAAATTACAAAAACAAAAATGTTTGAATAATAATATTAATGAAATTCCTAGAAATTTAATTTTTAGGTAGATGATCATCATAGACGTCCAAACTTATTATCATTTAATTCCACAACATTTTCTTAACTATTAGGTCACTCCATGATATTACAAATAAACCTATAATTTTCTATTTAATAAGTCTATGACATATTTGAAACCTATAAATTAATCAATAAAGTTTATACCTAATTTTTCACTTAATTTAGAAAATTCTAAATAGGTAAAAGAAAGTGTGTAAAACATAAAAAATCAAAATTCAAAACTTTGGAATATTATTAAAAAAGAAAAAAAAATCAAATATTAAGAAGAAAAATGGATTGAATTTGAAATTGAGTGTGTTTTATGGACAATTGAATGCAGATGAATGATTTCAAATCTTCACCTGGAGTTCCATCTGCTCCTCAGGCCCTCAATGGAGCTCAAGGTACCATTTCTTTTCTTCTTTAATTTTCTGTTGCTATTTTTTATAGTTTAATTTTCTCTACTAAAATAATTCCTCCATAATTAGATGTTTATCATTCTAAAATATGGCATTAATTTTATCAAGAGCGTGGTTTAAATATCATGATATATAAATTAGTAATAAAAAAGCTACCAGTTTAAATCTCTCGTTTTAAAGTATTTTTACATTAAAAATGAAAAGAAAAATAAGTTTTAGGTTCATCTATATATACCAAAAGGCTGAATTGTTTTATTAAAAAGAAAAAAAAAATTGAAATTAAATAGGTTTAATTATCTAAATATGCACCCATATGAACTTAATTCAATAATTAAAGTAATTGCTTAATGACATTAGTGTGCTTACCTTATGGGATCAAAATGTAAATCTCCTCGCCCTAAAATGACGTAGAAACAAAAAATTGAAATTTCTTAACAATGATTCTACTTTTTATATTACAACACAATTTCAAAAATAATTTATTTATAGCACATAATTTTTTATCACCCATAAAAATAGGATGTATGTGATAGAACTTAAATACCGATATAATTCGAGTAATAAAGTTCAATTTAGATTTCTAGCTATAAATTAAGTTAGCAAAGTCCCATTTTTTGTTTGCCTAAATAGCTAATATGAGAGTAAAATGTCGTGGGTCAATTTTCTTTTGAATTGAACTCAATTGAGAGAAGAGATTCAGTTATATTGGTTGAACTATTATTGTTTTTAAGAAATATGTGTTTAATTATGAACATAACTTGGTTATTTATTTATATCTTAATTACTAAGTTAGGAAATGAGATTCAAACATATTACCTCAAATGTAACGAAGTTCTGCTCATGTTATAACAGTCTCTTGTACACATAAATATGAAAATAAAATAAAAAATGAAAATTTTGAATTTCACACAAAATATGGCAGCTATGAACCAAACGTCTCGGGACTTGCCGGAGCTACCGAAATCGGAGAAGCCAAAGTCAAAGAAATCTTCAAAGTCAAAGGAATCTTCTTCCCGGGGCCCTGACTCGCCGTCCAATGGCGTTGCCGGAGCTCCGAAGAAAGGGCGGCGGAAGAAAACGAAAGAGGAAGGGTCGGCGAGAATAAAATCCAAATGCACGGCGGCCGGAACTTGTTCCTCACAATTTTCCGATAACGGGTCGGACGTCGGATCCATCTCCAAAAGATCCAATGACGATGACTTGTTAACGGGAGATGGGGTTTTTACATGAAAATTAATTCAATTACTTTTGGGGAGAACAGGGGCAATTATGTAATTTAATTGAACTAGTAGGAATTAGGATAGGCTAATTCTTTAGTTTTGCCTTTTTCTTACCATTTCTTTTTTCTATGTTCTTAATTGGTATAAATTGAAAATGTACTTTTTATCTTTTGTTCATATTCTCAATCCTTTTCTTGGCCTACTGTATTTTTTATTCTTTGAACTATGGCCTATGTATATAATCTATTGATGCTATCTAATATTATTTTAATTTCTTGTTTGACGTTGAAATTTGGTTTTTTTTTTTTTTTTTTTTTTTTTTTTTAAATAAACCAGTGACAAAATATAGAATAATTTGGATACTAGATGTGAGCCACGTGCCCTCTAATATTAATATCGGACTAGGATGACAAAAGTAGGAGGGTGATAATTTATAAGGTTCAAGAACTTACCTTTTATGTTCTTCGTTCATCTTTATAGAAAAGTTGATTTTTCTCTTTATTTTCTGCGAGCTCAGATTTTCACCTATTTTAATTGGAGAAGGTATAAAATCAATTAACTTTGGACCTTGCCTGGATGAGGATTTACAAAGTCGAGAGGCTTGAAATATCGTGGTTGTGAAGTTGAATTTAGTTACAACCAATTAACTAAGTCAATACGTCACTTATTCTTTTAATATTAATTGAATCGAGGGTGATTGGACAAAAAAGAGAGCATAAGTGCACATCATTAGAGATGTATGCCATTAAACAATTAAGTTAGGCCTAAATGCTATGAGAATATTTCCATATAAAATTCAAAATTGCAAGAGAATGTTTGGTTTGAAAACTTCAAACACCATAAATAGAACAGCCAAATCAGCTTTGAACCTAATTAAATTCGAAATCCTATTAATGTTTATATTACTCTAAATTGCCAGAACTTAATTACAATTTTTTGCACTTTCCATTCAAATCCTAAATACAAAGAAAAAAGAAACCACAAAATATTCCCAAATGCATCTCAGGACAGTCAGTGTCTCCCAACTTAATCTCTCTATTAGCCTAAATCCAACCTTTAACCCCAAAAAACTCCTAAAATGCCACCAAGAAAACCCACAAAACCGCCATGAACAGAACAGTCCGAAGCTCAACAGAACCAAACGTGATCAATGAAGAACACCCACTCAGAAAATTTTGCTCTGTGTTCATATCTGATTGTTGACACAGTTTCATCTTCCCCAAATTGCTACCATTTTTAACATTCTTCAGTTCTTCATCAACACAGAGATCTGGGTTTCCTCTTAATTTCAATTTTCCCCCAATTTTTGCAGAGAAATTTGAAGAAAATGGAACTTTGCCTCTCAAATTGTTGTTTTCTAAATTGATTTCGTTCAATTTGTTCAGAAACTCAAACTCCGGCGGCAATGTCCCTTCAAGATTGTTCCCGTCGAGCCCCAAATAGCTTAAGCCTCTCAAATGAACCGCCATTGACGGAGGAATTTTTCCGGTCAATCCCATGCCGGAAAATCCAATCGCCGATAAGTTCTCGAGATTTTCCCATAGCTCTGGAATCTCTCCTCCGAGCAAGTTTCCACTCAGATAAACCTCTTTTAATCTCGAAATCTCCAACAAAAATTTGGGTATTCCAAAATTCCCAAAACGATTGAAGCTCAAATCCAGAAACTCAAGTTTCTGCAGATTCCGGTAGCTTTCCGGCACTTTTCCGGCGATTCTGTTATAGCTTAAATCCAATTTCAGAAGCTCCGAGAGGTTTCCGATAGATTCAGGGGAAAATCCGGCGAGGGAATTCCGACTAAGATCGAGAATCTTCAGATTCTTCAGTTTCGACAAACTCGCTGGAATCTCACCGGCGAAACGATTCCGGGACAGAGTAATCTCTTCAAGTTCGCCGGAATTTGAAACCCATTCTGGGATTTCACCGTGGACTCCATTTCCAGTAACGATTAATCTTCTCAAGCTCGTGAAATTTCCGAAGAGACTTCCAAGAGAAACAACCAACGCCGGATTATCCACCAAAACAAGCTCCTCCAAACTCGCCGCGAACGCAGGCGAAACAGAGCCACCGGCGGAGAACGAAACAGCGGCGGCGCCGGTGAAGCATTTGTAGAAAAATAGCTTGCGCAAGTATCTAAAAGAGGAGAAAAGAACAGGGTCGATGGTGGAATTGGAAGAACACGGCGGATTCGCAGAGTAATCGGAGACAAATCCAAAGCTCAATTCAGTGATATGAACAGCGTCAGGCTCCGAACTGTTGGAGGATTCATAAAAGTAATCACAAACGACGCCGTGCGGCGGGGAAGAACAAAGGTCATCGGGAAAAAGGCTCCGCCACGGCACGGCGGAGTTGACGGCGGCGAGGACGGAAAAAACAGAGTCTCGTTCTTCAGAAAACAGAGAAGGGTTCTGAAACTGATCGGAAATTGAGAAAATCTGCAAAAGGGCAGTGAGAAAAATGGGAAAAATCCATAGAAGCCGGCGAAGAACAACCATTGAAAACAAAAAAATGGGGAAATTAAAATGGGGTTTTGTTGTTATGTTCTCCGGTTGTTATTTGGTTTGAGTTTTTGTTTTTTATTAGGATCTGATTTGTAGCAGCATCCGTTTATTCGCCGTACAGAAGAGTGGTGTTTGAAAACAGAATGGGCAGGGATTTGCAGAAACGTTTTCAGACAATTCGAAAACGCCTTTGCAGTGAAAACAACCCTACGGCTACGGCTACTCTACTAATTATAAACCTTTTTGTTTTGAACAAAAACTAAATTGTTTTAATTTTGGTCTACTAGGTTAAATCTTTGACATCCTTGTTGGGATGTGACAAGATGATATGAAAAAGTAGACAATAAAGTGAATTCTCAAAAGTTTGTGTTTTTTAATAAGGGCATGTTTGGATAGGGAAACGAAAGGAAAGGAAGAGAAGTGATAATAAATTTGTGTTTGGTGAGAAATAATGGGAAGGGAAGTGATAATAAATTGGTGTTCGACGAGGAGTGAAAAGTGATCTGATGTTTATACATAATAAAAATAATATATATTTATTATTTTTTTATATAATATTCATAATTTTTTTTTCAATGTCATTTTAAAATTTATTTAATTTCATTTATATATAATAAAAAATTTGCATTTATAAAATTTTGATGGATTATAAAATTAATGTTAATTTTATATAAAAAAAATTCAAATGCATATATTTTCGAAAAAATTGAAAGCATAAATAATTAATAATTTGACATGTACGCACATAGATCCAATGATTTCAAACTTAATTTTGACAATTCAATTTTGAATAATAATATAACAAAATATAATTATAAAAATATTAATTTTTTTATAAAAAAATTCGCTAATTTTCAGTTCAAATGATAACTCATTTTATTTTAATTGTTACTTAACAAATATTTAATTTTTATATATTTTGATCATTACCATTATTAAATAATTAAATTTGGTGATAAGATATGAAGAATCAAAATACCAAAAATTTAAATTGCTAAACATTATAAAAAATAGTTGAAGGCAAAATTCAAAAAAATTAAAATATAAATATAAAATAAGTTTGATAAAAAATAAAAAAAAAAAAAAGAGAAGAAAAATTTTAAATCGAAATTTAGAAAGTAAAAAAATGGATTAAGAAAAGAAAAATGAAAAAAAAAAAAAAAAAGCTTGATTATCCCTTCCTTCTGGTGAGAAAAAATAACCCAGTTGGTCAAACAGTGGAATAAAACTTTCCTTCCCTTCCTTGTGATAATCAAGTGGGCCAAACATACCCTAAGTTGTTGGTTTCGGAACTTTGTTTAGTATAGGCAAGTGGCAACATATAATTTGTGTACTGTTTTATTGCTCATAGAGGACTCTGGAAACTATGAGGCTACAAAATCCTTTTTTTCTTTTTATTGAAGAAGAAGAGGGTAGAAAATCCTTATTATTTAGATTATGAGTTTTTTTTTTAAGTATCTTATAAGTTATATCATTTACATTTACCACTTTCACCAAGGAAAAAAAAAAGAAAATACATATGCTAAATTACGGTAAAGGTAAATTAAGTTTAAGAAAAATGAATTAATGTGTGTGTGTTTGGGTGATGGAGTAATTAATAGGCATATCGGGAAAAGAGATTAAAAGTAAATGGTAAAGTTAAATCCGACCGAAACCTGCACAATCCCGACCGACCCAGCCGCCCACTTCTCAAACCCAACATCCCTCCAACTCTTTTTATTTACAATTTCACCCCTTCCACTTCTACATTTGCCACCGTGCCCCTCTACAATTACACCGACTTATAAGCTCTCTATTTAAATAAATACTTTCATCATAATTACTTATAACTCTTTTATTTAAACGAATAATTTTATCACAAACATTCATAACTCTTCTATCCAAACAGTCACAACCATTTATAATTCTTCTATCCAAATAAACACTTTTTGGCAGAATTACTACTGTTTTTTCTAATAAACACTTGGTTACTAGCCCTCATAATCCCTTTACCCAAACATCAAACTTACTAGCTGCTAAAAATATCATATTATTATTTTTATTAAGTTAATGAAACTAAGTTAAAGTGAATATAGGTCAAGTGATATTCATAATGTATTAGAAATCACGATAGCTATGATTTGAGTCCCCATCCAAAAAGTTAATGAGTTAATGAGCCTTTTAAAATAAATAATGAACCTTAGCTCTATTAAAAATTATTTACAGATTAATTTCAAACTTTAAAAATGCACTTTTGAAACATCCAGAATTAAATAGAAACAAGGTTTAAATCTCAAAGAATAAAAAGTATCTGTTTGAAACATCCACAAAAATTCTTGATTTTGATTTACTATCATGGAGTGGCTCAAGTAATCAAAGACTAAAAGTGATGAGTTCAATCCATAGTGGTCACCTACCTGGAAATTAATTTACTACGAGTTTCCTTGACATTCAAATGTTGTAGGGTAAGACAATATGTCCCGTGACCTTAGTCAAAGTGCGAGCGAACTGGCATAGACAGACAGACATGGATATCAAAAGAAAAAAAATCTTGATTTGGGTTCAACAACATGTCAAACAAGAATTCAAACCTATGAACTTTTTTACCGAAAAATATTTAT
The DNA here is from genome assembly GCA_037832685.1 of Sicyos baderoa. Classification (NCBI taxonomy): domain Eukaryota; kingdom Viridiplantae; phylum Streptophyta; class Magnoliopsida; order Cucurbitales; family Cucurbitaceae; genus Sicyos; species Sicyos baderoa. The sequence goes on along the minus strand of JBBMEF010000018.1, from coordinate 5,449,811 downwards.
CTGGTTCAGATTTTTACTGTGATTTAATCTATGTTCAAACTAAAGAATGCAAAAAACATACTCAGAAAAATCTTTGTACTTGGTATTGACGTTCTCAGCAGAAAAATGAACGTACTTGTTTTGAAGTTCTCACAGAAAAAGAAACATGCTTCTCTTAAAGCGTAGGTTGATATCAAATGTATGAGACGCCCATAAATCCTCTGTGCGTGAAGAGTATGCGACAAAGTTCGAGCTCAAAACGGTCGAGACGAAGCTTTATCGTCTATCCATAAAGGTTTCTTAGCTTTGTAATAGAAAAATGCAATCATCTGAACCAATTCTTCTGCTGTTCGAAACTCTGCAAAATAATGGAATGAAAGGCACACAGGTTTCAAGTTCAAGTTCTGGAGAAACAGTTGCACAAACTGAAATGGAATGGAATGTAGCAGCAAATAAATGTAGACCTTTTTCCCTGTACAAGACCCTGTTTCCTCTTAAAAATAAAATTTGAGGGCATTCTCTAACTTTCAAGGCGTAGGCTAGATCTCTCTCGATGTTGATGTCGATCTTAACCGACTGCATTACGAGTTTAATGAGACTAGAATCAGCAGATATTGGGTAAAACAAATAGCAAATCGTCTAATATATATAGATCAGGTATACAAACATTCTAACAATATCAACAATGCAGAAAGTACAGAAATTCAATTTTGACAATGTGGGGGTGGGGGAATCGAACCCCTAACCTCGAGGTTGTTTTGTTAGTACAAATCTTATGTCAGTTGGCCCATGTTCATTTTCGCAAAAAAAATGAGAAGTTCAATTGATATAACAAATACTATATTTTAACATATAACATGAAGTTTCTTTTGGGGAGGGGTAGACAAAATAGGGAACAAATGATAACCATCATGGGTTTACCTAGTGTCAAGGGCATTAGATCCAATTCACGGAAGTAACCTATCTAGAAATTAATTTCCTATGAGTATTCTTTATATCCAAATATTGTAGGGTCACACTTTGTTCCGTGAGAATTGTCGAGGTACACGTAAGCTGATCCCGACAATTACAGATATAAAAAAGAAAATGGAACAAATAATTTGCCGTGAGGATTCAGCTAATCGAAACTTAGACAAATCTTTTTTTTGGATAAGAAACAGTTTCATTATGAATATGAAATTTAGACAAATCTTGAGGAATCAAAGAGGTAAAAATCATGCAACTTGCACATACACGGGGTGGTAATCGGTCTTTTGCATTCCAGTACACTTGAAGTGCTTTCTCAAGTTCTTTCAAAGTCTTCCAATTATCAGTTGCCCTGGGAACAGAATAATCAACTCACAAGTAATATAATATGAAATTTATCTTCAGCAAGAAATTTCAAAATTTCCCACATCTTAAACATTATAGCCTGTTTTATCTGTAACATTGGTTTCAATATATTGTTGATCCACTATTGGCTGAAGAATAAATACAAAAATTAAAAGATAGCAGAAGAAGAGCACCTGTTATATCTTTCAAAAACCAGAACAACAAGAGGACTGGGATGAAAAGCAAAGCCCTCCCACTCCATACAGTTGATTTCCTGCACCCAGTTGTTATCAATTTCCCCTTCCCAATCAATTTCAACACCATCTTCTCCAACAACATTCTTTATCGGGTGCTGTTCGAAATACTCCGATGCTCGAACCCCCCATCCCACTTCAGCATCCACAGGCCAATTTGGATCTTCTTCCTCTACCACCATCTTCTTCTTTTTTCCAGTTCCATCACTTTCTTCTACCTCCTCATCCTCGTCCTCATCCTCATCATCACTGCTTTCTGATTCGACATCGTCAACAACCCTTTCCTTCAATACATTTTCCTTATTTTCCATTACTTCTGCATTTTGCTGTCGAATTGATACAAACGTTTGTTCGAGCGTGTTGCGAACATAATCTTCAAGAGCTGCAGCCTCACTTCTACGACCACGTCGAGGCTTCCTTGGGATGGTTGATGGGAAAATCTCAGCATCATTTTCTTCCTTCTTTTCAGAAGCTTTGTCTTTTTTACTGTGACTTCTCCGTTTTGGTTTCACTTTAGAACCAGCACTAACTTCAGGATTATGTTCTGAATTAGATTTAGATGAAACAGCAAGGCAGGGAAGTTTTCGGCTGTGGCTGTAGGGTACAAGGTTCGGCAAAATACTAACCGAATGATATCTAGAATATCGAGAAGGCTTACAAGTCTGATATTCAATAGGAATCGTTGATGATCGATGCAAATTAGAAGCATTATGAACTTTATTTTGAGTCAAAACCGACATTGAGACAAGAGAAACTTGGAGAAACATCATTTACTCAGTTTCCAAACTGGCATAGATCGAAGGCTATTAAGAACAGAAAAGAGCAAAAGGAGCATGGATATTTGGAATGCAGATGAAACCAAAGACCATATCAAAACTAAACAAAAACAAAGCAGTCACCAAAGGAAAATTCCTCTACAGTCAGACCTTGTCTTAACTGAATGCCTCAAATCGGGTCTCCTCTTCAGCTTATACGACCACGGACCACTTTATGTTGATACCTAATCATAGAAATAAAATAAATACCAGAGGCATAAATTGATTTTTCACAATCATTAAAACATGCCTAACTTGTTCCATCTTATAATTCTTTGAACTTAATGCAATTTAGTGGACTAGAGACTGCTATGTTTGGAAGTGTTCTTAACCAGGATAGAATTACTTTTAGATGGTTAAAACTAAAAGCATGTTAAACTCAAGTGTTTGTATTACTTTTAGATGGCTAAAAGAACTTAAACATAGCTACAATTTAGAGACATTTCAAAAAAAAAAGACTATTTTTCCAAAAAGCAATTGATGAATTCTTTATTGAATAGCCTACTCGCTTCATTTTTTACTTCTCAAGGGATCCCCTATTTCAATCATTTTTTTAACGTTAGTGTCCGAAATCCAAACTAGTTTATATGTATCTCGATTATTTTCACAGGACAGTCGCCTAACCCCTATATTTCCTAACTGGGAATTGGAGCTTCGTTTCACTACACACTCTGAGGCACATGAGTCCATCACAACGCCCATATGGGAGACAATAAGGGACTTTATAATTAAGCTCGCTCGTGGGTTTCAATCCTGATACCTCCAAATGAGCATATCTTGGAGACCCCAATGCTGCATGGGGACGACCCTCAATTTCCTTAATCACTCTTCTGAATACATTTTCTCTCACTATCTTCTCTCCATTTGCTTTCTCTAACTAATTTCTCTCCACACACCCTTTCTCACTAATCTTTCTTACCACATTCACTTTCTTTCACTACCTTCTCATTACACACTTTCACACTCCAATTTCTTTGAACAAACTCCCTCGCAAGCATCACTTCACCAATCTCTCATTACATAAAGAGGCGCATGAGTAAAATAGAAAGCCAAATCCATCAAAACAAGGCATGGAACAGCTTCAACAGTATCAAAATAAAGAGGGTGAAAAAAAAAACAAAAAATTACCCAAATGGAAATGAAAATCGATGATTGAAACCCAGTTCCACTTTCTCCTTTCTTCATACCGACAAGAAGATACTCAAAATCATTTGTATAGCAAATCGAAGCGATAATAGAGGCAAAATACAGTAAATGAGTGGAACTTTGAGCCAGATTCGAACATACCATTGATGGGTTCCGACTGAAATCAAGAAAATTGTCCAAATTTGCGCGCTCGATGGAAGAATAAATGTGCAAAATACAGGGGGGGTTTATGGGTTCTCGGGGTTTATACGAACAAACTCCCAAATCTGTTAATGGATAAATATCAACAAAAAATTCTGGGTTCAAATTTAAAAATAATAATAATTTGGTTGAAATACTATTTTTTTTTTTTTTTGTCCTTTCACTATTACTTTTGTTTCGTTTTGTTTTCTAAACTTTTAAATTTTAAATTTTAAATTTTAAACTCTTCTCTCCATCATTTTTTATTCATCTTCTAAATTCTACCCATGCTTTTTTATTTTATATATATATTTTTTTTAAATTACAAAGCACTAACACTAAATTAAGAAAACTCAAATTTATAATTCCAACAGTTTTTTAAAACAATTTACAACTTAGTATTTTTTCTTCTCGATTGTCATTTATGAATAATCATTTGTCAATTGTCATTTTCTTTCTGTTTAGGAATCAATTGCCATATTCTTTTTAATTTTTTTAATTTCAGATTATTTTCCCTAATTGTTGAGGCTTTTGAATGTGCAGATTATTTTCCCTAATTGTTGAGGCTTTTGGGTGTTTTCTCAAAGAAATTGGAGAGATTCCGTTTTCATTTTCATTTTTATAAATGTTGTTTTTAATTCTAAAATAATTGAAGTAATAAAATTTGGATTTATGACAACCAACCTACATTTATGTTATTGTGCTATTGTTTAGTTTGCAAGTATATATACACATATATATAATTTTTATTTTTTGATGTCAAGTAACAGATATGAAATTAACCTATATTTTCAATAGTCTAGATTCAAATATTTAAATTTTGATGTCATTGAATTCAATTATTTATTAGTAATTGTAATTGGTTGGAATAGGACCCACTTTACCTATATGTGAGCACATTTATTATTTATTTTATGAATAAAATATTTAAAAATTGCACGACACTATTTTTTAATAAGCACGACACATCCATACTTGCAATATAGAAATAAAAATGAAAAGGTATTATATATTTTAAATATATATTTTTATAATAAATGTACTATTGTTTTTTTTTCCTTTCTTTTAGTAAAGGTATTATTAATTGATTGTTGAACTGGTTTTCCATTTCTATAAAGCCACTAACTTTCAGCAATCACCTAAAATACTTTATTCTAAACCAGGGGAGCTAACATCAACTACAATTAAACGTATTTACAAATATTTAAAGAAAAAATTCATTATTTTATAAAAAGTACCTCAAGTAATTTTAAAAGTCAATATATTTATTAGGGCATTGAATTGTACAAAATAGTGTGACTATGAAATAAAAAGGAACCCTATTTTATTTATAATTGGTTTTTTATGTATAATTTTTTTTAAAAGGTGCACAAATGGTAGAATTTTGAGAAAAAGAAAATCATTTAAGAGTAGAAAAAAAGGATAATATTACACGAAAAATGAATTTATCAAAAACAAAACTTTATTCCTCCCATATTTCACTCCATCCTTATTCCATATTTGAATTGTCAGAACTTAGAAGGATAAGAATATATATATAAAAGAAAAAAAAAAGGAAAAAAAACAAGAAAAAGAAAAGAACAGTCTCTGACAGTACAGTTGATAAAACGGTTTACCGCCGGCGCGTAGCGCAAAAAACCCATAAAGATGTGTGCCACGTGGCAAAAGAAAACCTCAGAAACGTGGTAACTTGCGAGAGTGGGACCCAAATTTCCATTTTTTTTAATTTAATAATAATAATAAAAAAAATCTCTCAAATATATAAACCCCAAAAAGGCCAAAGATCATCGTCTTCTCTAGGATTATATTTTCATCGATTTTCCATTTTTCTTTTTTTCTTTTATTTTATTTTGGTTCTTTGTTTTCATTCGAAAGCAAATCTCAGAGTGTAGTAAAAAAAGAAAAGAAAAAAAAAGCCAAACTACAAAGTTAAAGATTGTTTATGCTTTTCTCTGCTTTTTGGGTGTTTTTGTTTTAATTTCAAAAGGATTCAAAAGAGCTATTGATTGATTGATTGTTGAAGACAATTCAAGCCATGGGTTTAGCTGTTTCTGGATTTATCCTTCGCTCGATCTTCTTTTACTTTTGGGAAAATAAAAGGTGTTTGTTCTTGCTCTCTTTACCCTTTTCATTTTATATTTTGCTTATTTAATTTCATCGATTGATTCTCTGAATTATTCTGGGTTTTGTGAATTTTCACATTTTCGTCTGAATTTTTCGTTTATTTTGGATTTTCATTGATGGGTTTTGCTTGGAGGAGCTGATTTGTTGATTTTGAAGGTGGGATTTGGAGGTTCAGAAACTTCATGATTAGGGTTTTTTGAAAATTGAAGACATGCTTTATATGTTGTTTGACTTGATTTTTTTTATCTACTGTCATCAATTCTTTTTGTTTATGGAGTTTGTTTCTGGAATTCAAATTCTCCCAATTTGGACATTGGTGAAGTATCTGTGTTTTGTGGCTTTGTAATTGGACTGATAGATGAAATAGAAGTTACAGAATTGTTGTTGTTATGATTGATTTTTTTTTTGAGTTTATGAAGGTTTTGATTTATATTTGATAGTGGATGGTTTTTTTGGTTGAAGATTTTTGGCTGCAGTCAAACAATATGAAGAGTGATGTTAAGATAAAAAGGAGGAGGAGAGCTGGAAAAAGGGAGAAAATTAGGAAGATAATGAGGTGTTTATGTTCTGGAGAGAAAAGAGCTGGTGGTGATATGATTCCTGCATCAGAATCGCATTCGGCTTTGGATAATTCAGCTAGCCAACACTCTTCAAGGATTGGCGAGAATGTCAAGAAGCCAGAAATTGGAAATGTAGAAGAAGCCGAGTCTTCGCTTCGTGAGAGTGGTTGTTTGAATTATGAGGTTAGAGTCCTTATGCTTCATGGATTGCAAGTTATCTCTCTTGGTTTATTGTTTCATTTGCAAACTTACTTTTGGAGGACTTTTTATAGCTAAGAAGAAACAAGTTCTTGTTTTCCTCTCATGTTTTTACCCTTGACTTTCAATGTTAAAATTTGTTAACTTTATTGTTTTACAAAAAAGAAAGTTTAGCGAGAGAATTTCACAGTAGTTTTATGGAATCATGGAAATAAATTGAAGTGAAACAATATGAGCCACTATATTTTCTTCTGTATATTTTGTTTCTCTCCGATATGCCTTGTAAAAATGGATGTCAATAAAATAAAACAGAGTCGGGAAAATAGGGTGGTTTGGATCGAGGTAATTATTAGGTTCGACGCATCATAATACGGATTTTTTCAAACACCTTTGTTAATTTTGGAGGGAAAAGGTTGGAATTAATTTATGCCTGTTGTTTGAAGGAAGCAAGAGCATTGCTGGGAAGATATGAATATCAAAAAGGAAATATTGAAGCTGCTCTTCATGTATTTGAAGGAATAGACATCACTGCAGTGACTAGTAAGATAATGATCTCTATTGCTAGAAGAGGAGACCGTCCAAGGAGACGATCACAAAATTTTACCGCCCCGCCAATGTCTATGCATGCTGTCAGTTTACTCTTGGAAGGCATCTTTCTTAAAGCAAAATCATTGCAATGCCTTGGGAGATTTGGAGGTACTACTACTGATAATTAGCTGAGTTTTGGGACTATTTATTTTGTCAAACTCTTCAATTTTTGATTTTGTTGGTTAGATGCCTCATGACTCTGGTATTGAGTTTTGGTTCGAATATGAGAATTCATTGCTGTTTTCTGTTTGGACAACCATAACGAAAAGGGCGGTTTGAGGGAGCGGGTTATGAGAGTAAAAGCATTGATGTATAGCTGATATACCTATTCCATTATTCTTGCAGAAGCTGCTCAGTCTTGCAAAGTTATTCTGGACATACTTGAATCTTCATTTCCCGAAGGCTTGCCTGAAAACTTTGGTGCTGATTGTAAATTGCAGGAGACAGTTACTAAGGCCGTCGAGCTGCTACCAGAACTATGGAAACTAGGCGATTCTTCTCAAGAAGCAATCCTTTCATATCGGCGGGCACTTCTTCATCAGTGGAACCTTGATCCAGGAACCACTGCTCGAATTCAAAAAGAGTTTGCCATTTTTCTTCTGTACAGTGGAAGTGAAGCATGCCCTCCAAATCTTCGGTCCCAAATGGACATCTCATTCGTACCAAAAACCAATATCGAAGAAGCTATACTTTTATTTATGATACTACTTAGAAAAGTTGTTCTTAAAAGGATTGATTGGGATCCATCAATCTTGGATCACCTCTCCTTTGCTTTAACAATATCAGGGGATACAATGGCTTTAGCAGGTCAAATAGAGGAATTGCCTCCTGGGATTCTACATCGAAAAGACAGGTACCGTGCTCTAGCTCTTAGTTATTATGGAGCGGACGAAGACTTGGCTGCTTTAAATCTGTTGAGGAAATTGTTAGGTAGTCGCGAGGACCCTAAATCTCTTCCTGCTTTATTAATAGCGTCGAAAATTTGTGGACAGCACTGCGATCTTGCCGAAGAAGGAACGAATTATGCTCGTAGAGCTCTTCAAAACTTGGATGTTGGATGTGACCAATTGGAAGGTGTTGCCATTTGTTTGTTGGGTGTCTCTCTATCTGTACATTCTAAATCAGCGATTGCAGATTCCGAGCGGTCCACCAGACAATCTGAGGCAATAGAGGCCCTGGAAGCTGCATGGAAGAAGACTAGAATGACCGATCCTAACATTCTCTATCATTTGAGTCTAGAATACGCCAATGAGAGGAAGTTAGATATGGCACTTTATTACGCAAAGAAGGGTCTCAAACTGGAAGGTGGATCTAATGTTAGAACTTGGTTACTAGTGGCTAGGATTCTCTCCGCCCAAAAACGATTTACAGACGGCGAAAGTATTATAAATGCAGCTCTGGAGCAGACCGGGAAATGGGATCAAGGGGAATTGCTTCGAACGAAAGCAAAGCTTCTGATTGCGCAGGATGATTTGAAAGGCGCTATTGGGACTTATACTCAGCTACTCGCTGTTTTTCAAGTTCAGATTAAAAGTTTTGGGTTGGGAGATAAGAAGCTACATGAGGTCTGTTTCTGTATTTAAGTTTTGTATCAGTTCAACTCTTGTAGTTTGAAAGTGGTTTTCAATTTTAGTTATTTCAGGATTGATTTTCATGTGAATAAAGTATACTGAGATGGAGAACTTGAATGTCTGTTAGATGGTTTAGTCTTACAATTTCAAAATATTTATGTCATTCTTGATCAGTTTCCGTTTTCGCTCATCGAGCATTGCTGCTTTTTAATCGTGGTTGGCACGTCACTTTGACAGAGCAGCAGAAATTATGTTAGAAGTTTGCAATTGGAAGTGTGGCATGATTTAGCTCTAGTCTATACAAGGCTCTTGAAATGGCACGACGCCGAGGCCTGCCTTTTGAAGTCGAAGGCCATCCGCCCTCATTCAGCTTCTAGATGTCACATTGCAGGTAATTCATTGATATCGAATGAATTATCTTATTATTACTTCACTTTTAGCTTCTCTTTCTCTTTTGCGTGAACGATTTTGATGTTTGGCACACAAATAGTTCTAGTTTATTTCTTCCTATTCCAATATATGATATCGATTATGCGTAATGCGGCGGTTTATACAAATCTGAAGATAATATCTTGTGATTTGAAGATCACAGCAATATTTTTCATCAAAGTTTTAGTTGAGTCAAATGAGGCTTGTGTTTAGAATTTGTTAATTATTTACAGGTATGCTTTATGAAGCAAAAGGCTTGTATAAAGAAGCTTTGAAAGCTTTTATGGCTGCTCTGGACATTGATCCCATTCATGTCCCAAGCTTGGTTTCGTCTGCCGTGGTTATCAGACATCTCGGTCACCAATCGCATCACGTTATTCGCAGCTTTTTGATGAATGCTCTACGGCTCGACCAGAGAAACCACGCTGCGTGGTACAATCTTGGGCTATTCTACAAATCTGAAGGAACCAAGTCTTCATTGGCAGAAGCTGTTGAATGCTTTGAGGCTGCAACTTTTCTTGAAGAGACTGCTCCTATTGAACCCTTTTGATAAAACAGCTCTGCAAACTATTTTTTTGAAACAAATTGCTTTCCAAGAATCTTCTGCATCAAAATCTGTTTTTATACCATTGTACATGAAAATCAATAATGGAAAAGCTTCTCTCTCTCATTCTCTGTATGGTTTCAGTTCTATCAATTATACACAATTAGTTTGAAATTTCATTTTTTTGTTATAAGTCTTTCTATAAAGTTTGAACATTGAAGACAGAATTTTGCCAACAGCAGAAGAACTGGCAGCTGACCAGATGTTCAGGATCTTTGTTAATCATCCATCATTTTATTTTCTTAGAGGCTGATATTCTAAGAGGCATTTAAAACACCGTTTAAGAAAGTTATATTAAATCAATTTGTGTTTGGGTCAAACCTGTAATTTTGCATCCCAACTACAGTAACAATTTGTAGTTTTATTTTCTCAATCTTGTTATAATAAGTTATATTAAGATAGAATTGTCTTTTGTTATAATAATATCCACCAAAAACATTGGTTATAATAACCTACATAATAATGTACGATTAACTTTGACTATTGTCTTATAATTTTATTGTTTAGTAAAAATCTAATTCAATACCATAGTCACAGATTTGATTCATGAAATTAATATTTAACTCTCGTTTATTTAGTTGTATTATCTTTGTAGGGTTTGTGGTCTATTGTTATCCTAAATATACTTTAAAGATTAATTAGTTCTAGATAAGGACACAGACCATAAGTTAAAAATGATGAAATCCTATCGCATGAGAAAATTGGTTTTTTTTAGGGAATTTACATGTATATTATAATAAGATAAAAAAATTGCATAAATAGCAAAATAATGAAAATATTTGCAAATATAGCAAAATCAGATTTATAGGCTTCATCAATAGTATCTGATAGACTCCATCAATAGTGTTTGATAGAGTCTATAAAAAAAGTTGTTATATTTACAATATTTTTAAAAGTTGCTATAATTCTAATATAAAGTAGAAAATTTGCTATAGATTGCAAATTTTTTTTTTTTTTTTCCTTAAAGCAAGATATTATATTAGGTTTTTTTATTTTAAAAAACAAGTTTTACTGAAGTTTCGAGTTTCTCACGGAATGTGAAAGTTGAAAATAGAACAAAGACGGACAAGATGAAAATATCTGCAAATTACTCTACAAGACCGGAATCAAAAATAAAATTGGATAAAGACTTTTCATTTATTTTAATAAGATAAAGACTTTTCATTTATTTTTAATTGGATAAAGACTTTTCATTTATGAATTAAAATAAATCCTCTCACACAATCATCCCTGATCAAAGAACAGCACGCCGACAGAGCACTGTTTTAAAAACATAGACAAACCGCAATACAATAAAATTACCCCAAATATGCTTTGCTTGTATTAAGATCATCAAATATTATTTAACTAATTTCAGTCAAAATTAGTTTAAAATTTATCGGTACTAAAATATATATATATATATATATATATATATATATTTGAAACTAATTTTGACTGAACATGTGAAAGTTTAAGATTTTGAAAGTACTTGAATTGAATTTTTAAAAATTTAGGGATTAAAATGAAACAAAACTTAAAATCAAGAAGAGCAAGTAACTGAGTTAATGTCGGGTCCCAAATTGTGAATCTTTCAAGACCCAAATTGTGGATCTTGAATGCTAGGAAATTGTTTGACTTCCTTAATACAGTCATCTTTACATACAAAATCAATGATAGAGCTATGAAGCATGTCAACAAAATTCAGGACCACAAGGGCATTATTGTAATTTGAAAGAAATCTCTCTTAGTATTTATCTCTCTCTATCTATTACGATGAGTCAATGACTGTCACAATAGAGGATGATTTTTCATTCAATTTTACCTCCCATTCTACGAAGCTGCAATTTTCCATTTTGGATATTGCAGATATTATCAGGAGGGGCTACTAATGGAACTCTGTAACTTGAACTACATGTGAAGTAGTAATGGAAGATAGCAGATTTGCATGAAGTTGAATACCTGAAAGATAGCACTGCACTTGAATTCGGATGCTGAATCTTCCATCTTTCTATCCAATTGCAACAATGTTGATGGCGATTCGACAATGCTTCGAACTGACCATAAAACGTAACCATGTCAATCTCATTGTTTATCTTTCGAAAACAATATGAAGGCCTGCCCTCTTTGTTATTTTTGTACAGGATATATTTTTTAGTTCACATTTAAACCTGTGTCCTCATGCTGAGTATATGCCTAAACCGATTTACTGGGCTGGCAATAAAGAAACAACCAGGGAAAAAAAAACACTTTTAGTACTTAAATTTCGGGTCTAGTTTCTATTCGGTCCCTATGTTTCAAAATTGAATATTTTTATTTCCGACAATTCAATAATGCTCGATTTAAGTCTTTGAAATAACAAAATCGTTAATTACATGATGTTGACTAGATTAAATTTAATTTTTAAAAGAAAATAAGTATAAAAGTAAATTTAAAAAAAAAAACCGCAATGACAAAATGGATATCATTGAAATGCCATAAATACTTGATTTTGAAACATATAAAACAAATAGAAATTAGATTCCAAACTTAAGAACTAAAAAGATAATTTTCCCAAACAACTATCATTAGTTCTAATTCAACCTAAATATTTAGTTGAGTGATACCGGTGGGATCACAAATTCACACCAAATTCAAATTCTTACATATGCTAAACCGGAACATAGGACCCAAAGAATCGCCAAAAAGATAAATACCTTTTACTCTATAAGTAATGAGAGAGCACATCGGTTGAGTTATATTTTATCCTACAGCTTTGTCCAAGATGAACGTCCCCAAAAACATATCTGTAAGGTAAAAATGAAGTAAACAATAGTGAATTTGATACAAGCTATGCAAGATTTATTCTCCAGAAAATGGGCTCACCTGTACTCACAGTACTCGGCCCAGGCACACCGTGCTTTCCCATAGTCCCAGTAACAATCCTCGTCCCTCAAAGGTCCGCGCTTATCTGTGAAAAGTTGTTGCCAGTCTCAGAAAGGCTAAGAAAATGAGCAATAAAAAGAAGAAAATGAGATTCACCTTTAGTTACGAAGCTTGACTTCGCATTGGGATGGATATCATGCAACATCTGGAGCCACAGTTCTCGCATTAGAACAGGGGATCTCACGATGTTTCTGTGATTAACTGTATGGAGATAGTGTCAAATAAGTTTTAGTGATGACTAACTAATTCTTGAATTAAGTACATTGTGGTTGTAACTTAGAATTATTGAATTAAGTACATTGTATTTAGAACTTAGAAGTATAACTTCTCGCCAACAATAGTAGCCAAGTGACATGTACAAGTGTATTCCTATGACCAACGGTTATGGGCTTGAATCCCTCCTTCTCCAATTGTAGTTGAACTATATATATATATATATATATATATATATATATATATATATAATCTATCAACTTTCTTGAGTATATGTTAGATGGCTCGTATCTTTTCTTCTTAATAAAAAAAATTCCCAGTTAATTGCAGAACTCAAGACTATTTTTAAACCAAAATGAAAATCCATATAAAGTTGGCAAAAGCAGAAATAATAAACTTTTTTCTTCACTTGTGAGCTTTTAAGGGGTGTTTGGGGCAATGAAATCATATCGGAGAGATGGAGAATAATTCCCTTACCCAAATTTGAGCTACCGACAATCATTCATTCATAATCACTATTCATTCTTCCCATAACTACTATTCATCTTCAAGTAATCACTATTCACTCACTCGATAATCACATTCCCTCCGACCTCACTTTTTATTCCACCATAACAACTTCGTATTCTTCTCATACTTACTATTTTGTTCAATCATTCAAACACATGTAACAATTCCACCCATAATCATTCCCTAAACACAGATAATCATTCTCTCTTGTATTCTCATTTCCTCCCTAATCATTCTATTCCCTTGCCCCAAACGCTCAGTATCTGCTATGCCAAACATTTTTTAAAGTACCAAGCGATTTCCACAATTAAAATAGAGAAGATTTCAACATTATATCTTTCCGTAAATGACCACATCATTTAACAGTGGCCGGGTAAACCACAAATTGCATTTCATCCACGTGTAAAATGTAATAATGTAACTTTGAGACCATCCTTCAGTTCATGAAAGTTGAGTGCCACATACCTTTATCAAGCTCCCACACAGCAGTTCTTTTTCCTGGAATACTTTCTGAATCTTCATAGTAAGTAATGTACTTGCCCTTCTGTGTCCTAGTCATGTTGGGAACAATATCGTCTTCGTAGTTATTCTCTACATTCCTATCAATCTGTACATCGGACCCATCATGTTCCGCCTACATTGTGTAACAACAAGCCAATTAGATCTGATTATAAAAGAAGCCCCTTCAAGAATAACTCAAGATACACGTACGCAATAAGAAAATTCAATAGCAAATATTCTGATTTGTATGTACATTTTGATGCCATACAAAAAAGGTAGGGGCCGGTTAATAGTGTAAGGATCTAGCGAAGTCAATGAACACAGCCTTTGTAAGCTTATGGTATGCATATGCATTGGGTAAATTCGCAAAGAAGAAAATAGGAAACTAAAGTACAATGGTTTAAAGAGTTTTTACATTCAAGAATAAACCTTCAACTTGGAGTGCGGGAACTGTTTAATTACTTTAGCCGAGGGTCTTGCTCTACTTGAATCCCACGTGTTATAGATTATCAGTAATGCATTTTTGTTTAGTTCAACAACTATGGGTAGGGGATATGAACTCATGACTTCTTGATCATAAGCACACATTTTATGTCAGTTAAGCTATACTCATGATTATCAATAATGAAATTAAGGAACCGCAAATCATATTATAATAGCCTCATTCAATAATCTCTTGAAAAAATAAATTACGAAAATCCTACGAACTCATTCTTGGCATGCAACATCGCCAGCAATTTATTAGACGAGGTCTATGAATTTCTTTCAAGCAACCAAGCCACTAGATAAAACTATAGAAACACATCCAATATATCGCAATTCTATTCCATTCAGTTTACTCATGGTGGGAAATAGTTGAATTATCATTATAAGTTCTAATGCGATTTAGCATTGTACAGTCCTGCACAATTTACTCGTCTTCTTGTTCAAGGAAAGTCCATTTTCTTTAGAGTAACTAAATAATAAATGATCACGAATACCTGAGGAGCCCTTGTAATGTTCACCTTTGGTCCGAGCCAGTTTTTGCACCAAGAGAGAGAGTTGTATGGCACCTGAGAACAGAGAAATCTTTCTACGTTAATGCTGAAGGGCCACTTTCTGAAACTTCAGCGACCAAAATGGAAGCCGGCAGTACTGAAGAAGCAATGTTTGTTATTCGCCAACTTACTGTCTCATCCCCACTGGCAATACCAGGATTTCCATCTACCAGGTTCCCTGATCTATAAGAGCTATACTTTAGATATGGAAAAAATTGATTCCTTTAACAAAAATGGGAGCATAAGACTAAAAAGTTCATAGCTATTCACGAGAAATTGAACACATTTATTGTTTGCAAGCATTAGTTCAGAGAAGCGCCAAGGAAGAGGAATAATGGACCATGAAAAGGAGGAATTTACAAAATTCAAGTTTTGTCTGATAGAAGCATTCAGATGACTAGGCATGATTTAATATTATAACAGAATATAAAATCACAATTAGACTTTTATCGTCATGTCCAAGCTTCAAATCTGTGATGACTTACAAAATTACTATTCACTTTTATACATTGAATAATAAGCCTTTGACAATTATTTATTTCTAGTTCTCGCTGGTCGGATGTCAAGTTTGCTATTCCTCCCTGGTTCTTTAATTGTTGACTCCTACTCACCCTTTATTATTGTTGATTTCAATTGATACACAAGATCTTAAAGGAGAAAGTTTGTCATCCATAATTAAAACAGCTAAGATCATCCATAAGCAAGAATAAATGCACCTCAGCTCTGAGGATTACTTGTCCAGTACGGACACTAACCTTGAAACGAGAGACCCTTCAAACTCGTAGACAACATCTGTAATGATCCAATTATCAGGGTAAGGCTTTCCACTTGGTGCAAAATAGTAACCAACCTGTTTTACCATTTTGCCAAGATATCAAAAGTATCATTCACCATAGCATTTTAACTTAAAAACTTATTAACCTCAAATAAGATCAAGGATGGATCAAAGTTCACTTGAGTTTGTTATGATCCAACTAGATGAACTACCCCAATGGTGCCCTAGTGACTAGTAGGGAGTGCAGATGGGCAACGCTTCCCCAAGTTTTGAGGAGTGTGAGATATGATGTGGGTCCCTCAATACCCGAATTATTGGAAACTCAATGAATCGAACAACTGAGAGATTTGAATTCAACAAAATAAACATAAACTATAGTGAGGTTTGTCATTCGCCTACTTCATTAGTGGCTCTAGTTTAATTTAATGAAAGTTTATGATTATGATAAGAATAAAGATCCAATTGGAATTTCTTTCATACGACTTGCATTCCACGTTAGAATTCCACAAAAATAGAAAAGAACTTTGTTCGAATCTAATACATTTCAGAAATGTAATCAGGAAAAGAGAGATGCCCACATAAAAATATTTACAAAAAATCCAGCATTTGGGGAAAAATATTCCATGGTGATCACACAATATGTATAAGATTAAGGTACAAAAACTAAAAACTGAATATATAATTAATTTAAAGAAAACAGGCATCTAAAGATGGCTGAGAAAAATGGTTTGAATTAAAGATAGCTAACCTCTGTCTTTAAATCTGTTCCGTAAATACAGAAAACAGTCTTTATTGGAGGCCTATCCCAAGGTGTTAGTGGATTCAGGACAGGATCATTATGATATAGCCTGTAGCATCGAAACTCATTAGAAAAGAAACAAAGACAAAAAAAAAGACTGTATAAACAATTCACAAACCTAGATTTCACGGTTGGTTTTGTATACTGCCATTATATAAATAAAATTTCCCAGGAAAATGGAATAACGTATGCTCTTTATAGGTATCTTGGCAAAATGCTATGGTGAATGATACTTTTTATGTCCACGTTAGTATATTGTTCAGTACAATATATATTGACTAAGATCGCAGGAAGTAAGACAGTCCTCTCTTGATTCTACTTAAAAACATCCGTAAAACAAGCTGAAATAATTATTATGAATTCTACTAATATCTGATATGATATAGTCTTCCCTAGGATAAGAACCTCTTCTACCATCAGAAAAAACATTTTTTTAGAGTAGCTAGAAAATGTCCACCTGTGAAGCTGATATGAAAGCCTCTTGGCATCTGGATCATAATCCTCGATTGCTTTGAAAAAAGTCCCATCAGATGTTTCACGGGCAGAGAAAGATAACTGTGTCGGGAGTCCACACTCCATGCTTGTTAAGTTTTCGTGTGTAACTTCTGAAAGTGATGGGTACGCATCATAGCCAGCTGAGTCTCCAGGTAAGTTAACACGCAGGGAGAAAATCAGCAATAATAGCATTATGCTCTCTCATGAGAGAATCAGTCAGAAATCTTACCCTGGACTAAAGGAACTTCAATATTGGCTATATATGTTGGCCACCCTGAGTAATTTGAGTTGCGTTCCTGCTCACTACATCGATAGGAGTGATGAACTCCCCCATTCCCCTTGGAAAAATGCTTCCAATATACATCATCTCCCTTACAATACTTAGAAAATGGCATCATCCAGAATGAAGAACCAAATGAATTGCACATCACCCTAGCTGTCCCCTGATACCTCGCCAAATTAAATCTGGTATTAGATTAAAATAAGAACGTAGAGAAGTGACTTATTCCAAGCATAATTGAGTGCGGTCACTACTTTTGAGGATTAAAAAATAGTTGACTTATTGACCCAAGGAATAAGAACCTAGAAAGGCATCTCCTCATCCCTTGAAGAGAAGAGGTTGTGATTGGAGAGGCCGTGAGGGCATGCACTTATTTTGCTCTAAAATGCAACAAAGAAGAATTTTGACTGAAGTTATTATTCTTGGAAAAAGAATTTGAATTTGTTGGTGGACATCGATATGAAGGGCCAAATAAATGTTGAAGAAGATGCTATTAAAGAGTAATACCCAGCAAAAGTTGTATTTAAAATAGAAATCCGAGCAAGTGGTGGACTTAGTAACAAAGACATACAAGCTTTTCTTGGACAGTTTTTCATATTTCCACATATTTACAATCATTTATTATATATGATGGAGAAAATAAAATAAACCAAGGAATTTTTAGAGTCTAACACAGTTTGACCATGTGATATCTGCATATTTATGGTATCCCGATCCAGTTGCGATAATCATTCCCATTGAGTTAAAATGTGGAAGTTCTAGACAATACGTTGCTCAGACTTTGGCCCCACTGAGTAGTTCATAAACTGAATGTATTTATAAATTACAGCATCATAGGGGTTTCGAACCTATGACCTTTTGGTCTCAAATCCATAATGCTAAGCTCTTGTTTGTACAATATTATAGTATCTAACTCTAATAGACAATGCAATGGCAGGAACTAACAGGATTGGATAAAAAAACAAGCAAATAAAATAATATTTGAAGGAAAACAAATATACTCGTCTGTCAAGATGCATAATCAATATTTAAGTATCACGGTTGAAAGTAGCAGAGGAAGTTAAATAAAGGTTTTCGAGAGTTGATAATTGAAAAGTAACCTCAGAGATTGGGAGACCAAACGTTGAACCAGAAAGAGTTGCTTTTATTGTGTCGGGTGCACCAAGAAGCGGAGCTCCTGTTGTCAATAAAAATATGGGAAAACAAATGTGGGGGAAGTTAATACTAAATAGTATGCATGAAATAGAAGAAACTAACTTAAGATAATATTTTCCTGAAGAAAAAAGTCATACCAACAGCAAAGTAGGCGTGAATATGTTGATCGAGCCACTCGAAATAGTGTTTTGGAGCAATTTCTAGCTTCAACCATTCCAAAAAGTAGCGAAAGACATTATTGCCCAATGAATGAGCAAACACTATTGAGGGGCCTCCACGAAGTTTAAAGGCTGTCTCAAATGTCAATCTGGAAAGAGAAGATTAATATTATTCAGATCTACTTGTGCTTCGCATCCGGGTAAAATTCTTTTCATATGGACCTTGACTGTGCTTCACTGTAATGCTCAAAATGATATCTATAGAACTCTTAAAAGATCTTTAAATACAAACAAACTAGCCTGTGAAATAGAGAAGTCGTGATGCACCAAACAAATTGAATTTGTCAAACATTGAGAAAAGATTGATCATAGGTGACATGGAAGTAAAAATGCTACATGTGTGGAAGCCACTCTCGTTGGTGATACTAATAGCATGTATAATAGATCATATACATACTTGAGCTTGTGGAAATAAAGGTCCCGCTCCTCAAGCTTTGTTGGCGACAATCTCCAATCATAGGGAACGGCAATAATTGCATTAGCTTCAATTCCAAATTCAATACACCATTTTATCCATTCTTTCCATACTGAAGAAAGAGGACCTGCAGTTGATGAATTAGTACATTATACATAAGCTTGGCACTGAATGTAACTAAAGTAGGTGAAACATTCTACCACTGGACTATTTCTTTTTATGAGAAACAAGCGACCATGTTCATTTTATGACCAGTCCAAAGAAAACACTGCTATAGTTTTTCTTCAACTACCCGTTATGTAGCCAGGATCAAGTTCAGTGATAGCTGAAAGACCACTATCAGGCCGTGACTTGCACTCAGGATGATCGGTTTGATTATATGGATCTAGCAAAATACACTTGAGCCAGCAATTGACTGCAGAAAGAAGCTGCAAAACAAATGAACATCCAAAGACTAAGCAAAGCAACTTATTATGATCGAGTTTAGTTTAACCATATTACAAAAGCAAATATGGGCTAAACAAATATTGCTAAGGTTAACAAAACAGAAAATTCCACATGATTTTAGAGCATTAAGAGATAATAATAGGCGACCAGTGGAAGTGGTGCATCATTAAAACTAGTTTCGAAATTTTCATCAGCTTGATTTAACTAAATATGGCAAGCATTGTTGTTATGTGAAATATCCAACAAATATTTGAATTCTCACTTTCAGTCTCCTATGCAAAAGTTAAACCCCAAGAATAAGATTGAATACCCAGAAAAAGAAAGGGGCAAAGCATCCATTTTAGAACAATCCCAAGAACCAACAAGATCTCGCTCATTTAAACCCATTGAGTTCAGAATTACCCACAACACAATATCAAGAAAGCAACAGCAAAAAAAAAAGGTGCAGCCTTAATTACTAAAACAAGACAAAACGACAATATCAATCCACTAGTTGATTCCACTAGACATAGTGACATTCGGAAATCCGACAATTGTAATGAAACAGGCAAGTAATTTTCAATGTACGCTATCACCCAAACTGAAACTTAACACTTCCAATCGTACAACTCGAATTGACATTAACTTCAAGTTCATTCTACACACCAACAACACAACAAGATAGAAAAGATAGACAAGAGGGGTACCTTCGTAGTATCGAGCCAGACGAGGTCGAGGGGGTTGAAATCGAGAGGCGAATAGGGGCAATCCAGAATGGACCACGCTCGGAGCTGTGTAGAAGCGAAGCCAGGGATTATAATACCCGAGAGTTTAGAGTAGTCTCCGCCAAAATCTCCCCCATCTCCTATGAACTCGCTCTCATCTCCGCCCAAACCTTGCAAGAGCAGCAGGACCGTCAACGCTATTCCTGATCTGTTGGACTGTTGAATTCTCATTTTAGTCTTCTTCTTCTTCTTCTTCAGCTCCGGTTTCTGTTGGACTGTGGAGCTTAACCATCAAATAGACGTCGAATCCCAAATCAAATCGCCCAACGAGATCGATTCTGCACCTGAGAATCAAATCCACAGTCGAGTCCGTCGCGTCACGTGACTTCAAACAGACTAAAACAATTCGAAAATGGAAGTATTGGATGGATATGACGAAATATTGATATAAAACAAATAAATTAATTAAAATAGTTCGTTCTTCGTTTCACATGATTCCAACTCACTCTCGTTCTTTCTAAAATCGATCGAAAAATTGCATATCCTTGATCTCAAACCTGTGTATTCTATTATATCCAGATTCTGTGAGTTGCGATTCTCCGATTTCTGATATCTCCGCCTTCGTCAGAAACGACACTGCACAACCGGCGAAGAATTCGAGGACACGAAAGCAACCGCCAGGTAATTGAAGAAACCAAAGCTCTGGAAATGGAGCCGGAAACCGACGATAGAGAGATCGAACTGTGTTTTTATTGGAGTCGTGTTAACGCTTTGGCTGCCTCAGTTCATTCCTCGAGAGAAATCGTTTCCAATGCAATCAGGGTCCTCGTCTTTTGCGGCTCGCTTCCACGAAAACGGAGATGTGGAGGAATCGAGACGGAACGATCATGCCTCCTCCGCCGCCTTCTCGTCGTTGAACGGCGACTCCGACGATGAATCCGAAGTTCGATCCATGACTGCCAAGGCAAATACAGTGTATTCTTTTCTCTAATCCTTTTTGCTGATGTTATCTCTCGATGTCTACAGAAACTCGGCTGCTCAGTTCATTGTGCGATGAACTGGAAGCAAAAACACGTTCGCCGCTGCTCAATTCATTGTGTTTAGTTAAATTACAGGGAATTAGCCATTTGTGTTCGGAACTCTTGGAGCTGAAGGCTGAATCGAATGGAGATTTTCACAGAATTATAATTTCCAGTTGCCTTTCCTTCTCACGGTATGAACAATCAAACAGACTCCATTGAAATTCTACATACGTGCTTTAAAAGATGAAACTACGACAGAATTTTGATTTCCGTGCAGCGCATTCGAACAAATAAAGGTCATGCAACAGGATTTGATACAACTAAAAAGCAATATCTCTACTCATACAAACCTGGTGAAAGACGTACTCGATGGCGTGGATCTTGAGATCGAATCCGATGAGACGATGGACTTAACTCTACAAGCGTCCGAACGCAGTGGAATATCAACCTTGATCGAACTGGAATCTCGCATTTACGACGTCTCAAACGCCTTGGACGCACTGATTTCTGAAAATAAGATGGATGAAGCATTAGAAATCATCAAATTGGAGGATGAAAATCTGCAGAAGCTGAAGGTTGAAGAAGATTACCCGTTCGACATAGAAATGCTGTATGCTTGTGTGATTTCTGACAAGAAGGTCAAGATCGAGCTGCGATTGGCACAGGCATCTGAGAACATGGAAACTCCGGCCGGAGGAGAGATTGTTCGATCAACGGAGCGGCCGCCTTCAATAAATTCTCCGATAACGCATGGAGAAATTTGAGAAGCCATTCATTCTTGGCGGCAACTCTCAATCATTTTGCAACTTTATGAACTGGAATGTATGTGGAATATTGGGCTGCGATCTATACTTGATATTTATTCATTTGTTTATCTACTTACTGATTTGTTGAAGGACAAATTTCACAGAAATTATATGGGATGGATTTAAATCTAGATAAATTTGTTGAAGGACAAATTTCACATAAATTATATCGGAATCGAGCTCGGGTTTGAGAACCAAACTGAAATTTAGTTTACCTTCTTAACCATCATTCGTTTCGTACCTCCATAATTATTATATGTTTTAATATTGTATTATGAAAATGTGTTTAACGCCACAGACAAAAGGCTAGCAACACATAGGTCTAGACTTCTAGTGGTGTGATATATGTATTTATATATATATATATATATATATATATATATATATATGTTTGTATGTATTATTAAGTTAAATTTTACAACACTTTGATATATACAACAGTCAATAATGGCTATAAAACTTTTATTTATTTTTTCTATTTATAGTTTATTAAGCTTTCATACAAAAGAATATATATATATATATATATATATATTAATTAACGTATTCATAATTACAATAATATTAATAATTACAATAAATATCGTATTAAAGTGTATGATGCAAAAAAAATTAAATTTGATAAGTAATTATTTTGTTAGGTCTTTTACAATTAATTTCGATAAGATAGTGTGTGTTTAGATTTGCTTTATTTATTTGTATTTTTTAAATACACAAGTTCTATTTTATAATTAATTGAAATAATTTTTCTCGTATGTCATTCAAATCCGTTAATTTTTTAGGTTGATTACGAGCAAGTGCTTATATATTATATACAAATGTGTTCTACACTCGTCACATTTCTCATATTAGACAAGATAAACATATGCAACAACTAATTTATAATTGCAATTCAATTAATAAATTAAAAACAATCCGTCTATAACTTTTCATGCATCCTAAATTAAGGGAATTCACAATATAAGAAGCATAGTTGTATATTTATGAACCAAGAATGTCATGAATTCGATCCTCTACTCAATTGTCGAACTGTTTTTTATTTGTAAGATTATCACTTGTATTTTATTCATAACTATCATCCTCGTTCTAAAAAAAACTTCCGAATCATATTATTATTTAGAATCTGAATAATTGAGTAAATGATGAATGTGGAGGAGATTATTTGTTTAGTGAGTACCAATAAATTCACATCTCATCAATAATCGAACTAAAAAAAAAAGAAAAACAATATCTTATAAACAATCAAATTGGAACCATTTAGGTGATGGTTCAACTTCAACCTATATATAAAAAAAGGTAATGATTCAACAAGCAAATTATCGTCTATAAAAAAACGTACGCGATAAATGCCCATTTGATCGTATCGAGACGATATGAACCGCCGAAGGCGGGAGTTTGCAAAAACCAACTAATTAGAGAAAAAAAGAGCGCGGTTTGAAACGTCCCATTTCCGCCCCCAAATTTAGTCACCCGCGCTTCCATCTCCGCTAAAAATAAATCCAGACCGCCCACGTGTCCATCACTTGAAGTCGGAATCCAGATATTCAACTCCTCATAAATTCCGCCATATACACTCTCCAAACCTTCCAGTTTATGAACTTCCAATCTTTCTCTCTCTCGATAGTTAAAAAGAAAATAAAGAATGGAGGAATTCTCAAGCAATGGGCGTGTCAATTCCAATCCTCGCAGGTTCTTGAACCCCTGGGTTCTTCATTTCCAGAAAATGGGGCTCGAATTGAAGTGTCCTATGTGGTATGTTTTCGCTTTGATTCCGTTTCTAATGGCGCGTTTGTTTGTTCTTCTACAAGTTGCTTTTAATCTCGTGTTTTCGGTGTGATTACCAGCTTGAACTTATTCGATGATCCGGTGCTGCTTCCTTGTAATCACCTCTTTTGCAAGTATGATTCTCATTCCGCTGTTTTCCGGTTTGGTATCCTTATTTGTGTGATATTCAAGTTCTAGATGCGTTTCTGGCTTTGTTGCAGGGCTTGTATGCCATTTGCAGCTCAGAATGGATCACTTTGCCCTCTCTGCAAAGCACCATTTGTCGACCGAGGTAGATTTATATATTCCTTGATCCTTACTATCTAAGGGTCCTGAGGTTTGATTATGGGTGGTTGTTTGATATCTGATGCTTATGAATGTAAAGAGTTATATACAATGCTGAATCGAGTTATGTTACTGATGCATTCGTCTTATGCTTTGTTATTCAGACATGAGGTCTGCTCCTTTCATGGACAAGATGGTGTCAATCTACAGGAGTCTGGATGCTACGTTCTCTACTAACATGCCTAAACTTGCCTCACCTGGTACACATAACTCAACTTTCTCATTTTTGTTGGGTTCAGGAAAAAAGCAGATTCACATTTCATTTGGCCATATGGTACATTAAATTGTAATTCACATTTTTTTTAATGTACTACCAATTTTTAATCAATCGTGAACAATTTCAACATTCTTTGTTATTACCTAATTTATTTCTACTACATTTCATGGGTCTGAAGATCGTTCACATTGTAAACTGCTCTAATTGAATACAGTAGATGTTGGGGCAACCTTGGAGCAATCACGTTACAGTCAGTCCGTCTCTTATGCTGCCTGCAAGGAGTTTGAGGGCAGAAATGGGAGCCCACCTGTGATTCAGGCGGAGCAGTTATCAGCTGGAAGCCCACCTTCGTATGGCGACGGCAAAGTGTCAGATGACAGTAGTGATGAGTACCGTGGTCATGTGAGATTTGATGCCCTCCCTGTTTCCTCCTCCCCCCTCTCTTTTGTTGTCATTTCCATCGCTTTTGTTGCAAATATAGGAACTGCATGCTGATGTTTAATATCATTATGAGCATTTAAACCACCAGTAGCTCTTTAGTAATGTCTTGTTGACATACAATGGTAATTGCCCCTTTTTCATGTATGAACACCCTGGCACTGGAATAAATTTACATTGCTTGATCTAGTAGATATAATTAGCTATAAATTCCCCTGTCGAATTAGCTTCCCCATATTGATCTAGATAAACTAAGCTGTAGCACTGACTGGCAGTGATTGAAACTATGTGCTTTTCAAGTAAAACCAGTATCATTCTGGTTAAATGTCCCTGAAAGCAAATAATGAAGTTTTTATTAAGCTTTGGTTGTTATCTTATTGGTTTATGTAATTAGAGTTACCGACTTTTTTGTGAGTGTTTGTACCAGTTCCCCATCTTTATTAAGAATCTTATTCTGAGCTAACCTTGTTCTCTTCTTTTTAGGGATCGAAAAATGCTTCAGACAGGACATCTATTATAACTAACGCTGATGATAATAAGCTGCAATTGTCAAAGTGTATGAGTTCTGCTTCGGAAGAGAGTCACTTGAGGGACCTCAAGAGACAGAAGATGGAATGTGGTCAGTTAAGGTTGGGCGTGAGCGGTGTTGATCATACACATCCTCCAGTTTTGGAGTTGGGAAATTCTCAGACTTCAAAATCTGAAATGGAACGTAAATCCCAAGTTACTATTGCTAGCAATAGACCTCCTTCTAATGCAGACAACACCATCGTCAGAAATGCCAAATGTGCATTTTGCCAGTCCTCTAAAGTTACGGAGGTATTATAGAGCTTCACTTATTTGCTATTTGAATTTCTGTTTGCTTTATATCATGTAATTGAAAATTGGTGTTGGGTTACAAAATGTCTTATTTGTATTTTTTTTTTTAAATCCTATAATTTCAGGATACTGGACCTGTCCTGCATTATATTAATGGCACTTTGGCTGTTGGAGATGAAGCAACAAATCCAAATGCCATACATGTTCACAAACTTTGTGTTGATTGGTATGTCGTCTTCATCTCACATACCCTAGGTGGTAAAGGAAACCAAATTAAACAATTTGCAAGTTGCAGGGTTAAATATATGTTATTGATATGGGACAGGGAGTTATTTTTAATAATAAATATATAGTTTAATTTAATTATTAATTATTATAGTTTGTTTTGAAAAGGAATTGTATGTTAGGATTTGTAATTTGTTCATTTGCTTGGCCAATTACCTTATATTTTTCTTGTTCAGTTTAGCAAGTTATTACAGTGATGTGCTGTGGCTAAATACTTATCAGTTACAATTGTCCTGGCTGGTATAAGACGCTGATTTGAAATGCAGGGCACCACAGGCATACTATCAAGGTGATGATGTTCATAACTTGAAGGCTGAAGTAGCAAGGGGTTCAAAGCTTAAGTGTAATAAATGTGGGCTAAAAGGAGCAGCCCTGGGTTGTTATTTGAAGTCTTGCCAGAAAAGCTATCATGTTCCTTGTGCACTTGAAATAGAGGAGTGTCGTTGGGACATGGTAAATGCACTATGCTTGAGAACACATAGTTTTCTTTGGCATAAAGCTTATTTATTTACTTATTTTCTATTTACATTTTACAGGATAATTTTCTTCTCCTGTGCCCTTCACATTCCTCTGCAAGATTTCCAGATGAAAGGACTAAGTCTAGGAAGATGCCTAGAAATCAGGCTTCTCCACATCAAATGTAAATTTATTTTTTTTTTACCTATGCTTCAAAATGCTCAACTTGCAGTTATTTAATTTGATTTGGCACTTGGCAAAATCTTGGTTTAGATGTAAATTTATGACTTAGTTTGATAACATTTTATTTTTTGTTTTTGAAAATTGTACCATAACACTGTAGTACTTTCACATATGAATTTCCTTGTTTTGTTATGGTACAATTTTAAAAAAAAAAAAATGTTGCTACACTGAGTACTTCCACATATGGACACTGTAGCACCAGTTTGATAACATTTTGTTTTTTGTTTTTTAAAAAGGACAAATGGTTGTTGAATAGTGCCAAATTAGTTATACTTAATATTGGCTTCATGAAGCCTTAATATTGCTATGGTTCTTAAAGGGTATGGTAGATCATTCATACTTCCTTGACGACCTCATAGAATCTACAATTTACACTGCTTTATAATGGAGCCAATAGCCATTGACTCCCTCAGTTTTGTAATTATAATCTATTCAATTTGATCAGTTAGAGGAATCAGCGAGATAGCTATTTTTAACAAGTTTCAATTGGGCTTTTGTATTATTCATATTTCCTGCTCAATTCATGAGATGAAAATAGAAATCTGAAGCCAAACAATGGACTTCTTTTCCTTAAATTTCTCAAAGTAAATATGAAGCCCAGAAAAGTAAGACATTTTATATTTCATGATTGGAAATTTTCTTGAAGTGATGCATTGAATAGAGGTTCTCTTCGAGACAATAAACTTGATGCATTGGATGCTTCTTCCAGGAACCAGCAAGAGTCAAGTAGTTGGGTTCCAGATGGTGTAAAGACATGGACATTTTGTGGATCAGCTCTGTCTGCTGGAGAAAGGGTTAGTTTGATTAGTTTGTGTTGCTGAACTTTGACATCTATTTTAATTAATTGTTTTCCCTTTGAAATATTTAACTACTTGTGCGTCACATCTATGTTCTTTCAATGTCTACACTTCTTTATATCACTTGGTTAAGGAAACTATGTTCAGAAAGTAATTTTATGATTATCAAAATCCATTAAAAATCAAAGTTATCAGTTACCAATTACTAGAATTGATAAAATCTTTGCAACAGTTTCATAATTAAGGTTGAGTGATGGATCCCATCCTTCCATTTCTCAAGGCATGTATTTCCTTTACATCTTAATAATTCAATGAATCTTCTATTTTCTCAGAATATTTTGGTCAAGTTTGCAAAGATATCTGGTGCTATAGTGTCCAAATGTTGGAAACCAGATGTGACTCATGTTATTGCGTCCACAAATGAGAATGGTGCATGTACTCGGACTTATAAAGTCCTCATGGGCATACTCAATGGAGTATGGATTCTGAATATGGATTGTAAGTTAATTTTTTTTAATGATTTTGTTTTCTGCATTCAGCTTCTGGATTCTGATTGTGCTATTGTTTCCTCGTGATTTTTTTTTTTTTTTTTTTTTTTTTTTTTGTGATGGGTATTAAATCCATTTTCTGATAACTTTAAAATTTGAGTGTTTAGGGGTAAAAGCTTGCATGAAAGAAAGGCGTCCTTTGAATGAGGAAGCTTATGAAATTGCACTTGACAACTATGGGTGCATCGATGGCCCCAAATCTGGCAGGCTGAGGATTTTAAACAAAGTAAGTTAATTCTCTGGATGCATAAAGAGTAATGGTTTTGAAATCTTCATCTCCAATGTTACATTAATAGAATACAGTTTTGTCGATGCTAGTCAGGATACTGTATTGCCTAATACTTCTTTTATTCCACACTCTTCATAATTCCAATTGGTGATTTATATCATGATTATTTCCCATCCCATCTCTACAGGCACCCAAGCTCTTCATTGGCCTGAGTTTCTATTTTAGTGGTGATTTTCCATCGGCTTACGAGGAGGATCTTCAAGATTTGGTTATAGCTGCTGGAGGTTCCTTATTAGAGAACAAAGAATTGGCAGCATCAAGTAGTAATGGCCAGGCTGCACCAAAGGTGCTGGTTGTTTATAATCTTGATTCTCCTGGAGGATGCAAAGTAGGGGAGGAGGTTTCGATTCTCTGGCAGAGATTAAACGAGGCGGAGGAAATAGCTGCTGAAGTTGGAGCCCAAGTCATTGGCCATACATGGCTTGTGGAATCCATTGCAGCGGGTAACTTGCAACCTTTTGTCAGCTGCTAAGCTAACCATGATTTTAATCCCTCTTCTGAGTTGATACAACGCTTAGCGATGTATTTAAATTACTAAGTTAATCATATACCTGTAGTAGGCCCCATGTACAAACTCAAGCTAATCTGAGTAGTTGTTTAACTACATTTCTAGGCTCTGTAGTGATCTCCCTTCTTCATTTGGATAGCACAAGAATTAAAATATTTATCTTACAAATAGGAAGCACTTCTACAGCAATTCTCTACTTGGCAGTGTACTGCAATTGATTTATTTGTAATACTACTGAATCTTCAATAACTCTGCCTATCCTTTTTGATGTATGTGGCTTTATCTAGAAAGTATGAGATAATAAAATTACATGGATTTTCTTTGATTGTATAGCAAAGAGTAACACTGATAATAGCTTTTGTGAAGCACAATGCTGGACATTTTCCATGAAGTATATACTAAGATAAACCTGTGCTATGCTATGCCTGATTATTATCAGGCTGGTTGGATTTTTGAGACCTGATGAGAGGCAGCTTCTGTAGTCAATGTCATGCTTAATTCTTGTTTGGATTCTGCACAATCCACATTATAAACATAGAACTTCGCAGCTACCAGAAAGAGGAAAAAGTTGATGGAGCCCAAGATTGCCAACAGTGCATAATAGTAGTCTAGATGAGAGATGTTCAGATTATCCAAAATCCAATTGGTATGGTTTTTTTTGGTTCTATCAGCTACGGTCTGCAGTATAAAACTACTCAGGAAATGTCCGATTCCCAAGCTGGTGGAGAAATACGAGGTGCCGAGGCTTTTCATGCCTTGTGGTGCTTGGTCATAGAAAAACTCAAGCTTTCCATCTACAAATGCATCTGCTATTCCTGTCAGGGCAAACTGAGGGAGGAGAATGAAAATGGTGAGTGGAACTTGCTCACCTTGGCGAACAATATGGTTTTCTCTAGCAGTTTTCAGTCTCTTTCTTTCAGCAACACATGCTGTGATCATGACAATAATTTGCAACACGAGTCCAACGGTCATTCTTTGCAGCAATGTGATCCCTCTAGGGTTTTTGGTGAATCGCCGAGCAAATGGAACGAAGAAACGGTCATAGATGATGATGCTGATCAGCATAAATATTGTTACAAAAGCTCCAAGGCTTGCTGCAGGGATTTGAAATCGGGGACCCATGCTTCTGTCAAGGGTGGCACCTTGTTTGATAAATACTGTACTAACTTGTGAAACCATTGCACTTGGAATGAATGTCACTGCCAGAATGGGGATCATTTTTATCATTTGCTTTGTTTCTTCAACTTGAGTAACAGTGCATAGTGTCCATGCTGAGCTCGTCTCACTCGGAACAGCTGCTTTGTCGAGGAATCTGCAGGTAATAGAGTTCTAATTACTATACAATCAGCCAGAAGCTTATGTTTGTTTACATTCAGATTGATAGAATTACCTTAATGAATGAGTATGATCAATCCTATATTTCTTTGACTTGGTGTAATATTCCAGACTAAGCTCATGAAGCTCTTTTGGATCATTAGGAATTGGCACCTTCCATTTCTTCACAGCAGCTGCAATGACCTTGGCTATCTTGCTGACAGGGCTACCTGAAGGCAATTTATGCCTGTAGAATGGAGTGCCTATCAGAAAGATCAGCACAGAAACCGAAAGCCCGATTGTTGGAATCCCATATCCAAGGCCCCAACCTACAGTGTCTTGAATGTAAACCAAAAAAGTGTTGGAGAACAGTGTGCCAAAGAAAATGCTAAACATCCACCAATTGAAAAAGGAGAGCTTTCGGGTTCTTTCCTTAGGCTCAAAATCATCAAATTGGTCTGCTCCCATTGTCGAGATGTTGGGTTTGGTGCCACCAGTTCCCAGTGCGATGATGTACAATGCACAGAAGAAAATGCCAATTTGGAGAGGCGAAGCTTGGTTGTCACAATGACCGTCTTTTCCTTCATTGCCGCATGGTGGCGGTCGAAGCGCTGGCAATGAAACTGCCAAGGTTATCAGAACCATTCCCTGTATGACACAAGTTGGACGAGTCTAACATGTAAGTACAGACTCAAATTTCTTCCTTCATATGTTTACTTCTCTTTCTGAACTTATGCTAGTGCTTTTGATTGAAGAACAGTTTGTGATTTTGATTGAAGTACTTAGACCTGAGAATATATAAAGAGTTTCTTCTTTTATTCTACTTCAACAGAGATGAGTTTGAATCTTACGATGAGGTAAATTCCAGAAGCTGTGACAAAGGTCCAGTATCGGCCGAAATGAGCATCAGCAATGTAGGCACCTATAATTGGTGTCATCCACACAGTTCCAATCCAGTTGGTGACATTATTAGCAGCTGGCACAATGCTTTGATGAAGTTTTTCGGTTAAATACACCACCAAGTTCGTTGCAATCCCATAGTATGCCATCCTTTCAAAAATCTCGTACGCTATATGAAACCAACATCTAGAAAATATGAACCACTTCTTTGTCAACCTAAAAACTCAAAGAACAAAACTTGATATGGCTTTTTGAATAAGGAAGTTTCTAGAGGTTATCAAGCTCGCAGGCTTGAAATCAACAAGTGAGCTTAATTGTAAAATCCTTTATTGTCTATTGGGTTATTAAATAAAGAGTTGTTTCTAGAGGTTAATGCATTTTTGTGAAGTTTTTCTTTTCCTGCCTGTGATATGCATTTTTGTTAATCTTAGTTTTTTTTTTTCTTTTTTTTTCTTTTCTGTGAAGGATATCTTCTTCATGCCAAATATTGAAAACTGAACACAGTACTTGTTTTTTTTAAAGAAGAACTTGCAGGTGTACATACTACAAGTCAGGCAAAAAAAGAAAAAAAGAGCAATAAAGTTTGTAGAAGATTACCAACAATGAAGGAACAAGCAGTCCATCTCCCAGTCTTTGATCTTAAAACAGGTTCACCCTTGAGACTCACTGTTCCATCTTGTGTATAATCATCTCTTCCATCTGCAGAGCCTTTCTCTTCCACCTGTGCCATTATACTAAACACAGAGACAGAGGAAAAAAGAACTTTCTCCTGGAAAATGGTTGAAATTCATGTGAGTTTTATTACCTTTTTATATTGTCTTAAGGCACCCAACTATGCATCTCTAAACACCCACACACACCCACAAAATGAAAATAAAACAAAAATAAAATAAATAATAGGAACATCACCACCATAGACTTATTTAGCGGGAAATTAAATAATATAAATGCAATGTATGGAAGTTACCTAGGGATGCTGCCTTATGATTTAGAAACTTTAGGTTCATGTAATCTAGGATTGGATAAGGTGAGTTTGTGTAGTCTAAATTTGTGTTTTTAGAAATTTGATTTTTTTGAATTGAGTTAAATCACTAATCTACCCAAAAGCTTACGCTAATAATTACCTTGAGATAAATTTAAGCCTCGTTGGTAGAAGCTTGGAGATTCCAAAGTATACTCTCTTAGAAGTTCTAGGTTTGAAATCTACGAGTGAGTTTAATTGTAAGATTCCTTGTTGTTTTTGGGTCTAGGCTTGAGAAATGGGTGTGGGTGTCCTCGTGTATATAATGGGGGCGAAACTCTTATTCTCGGTTATAAAAAGAAAATATAAAATAGTCTAGAGGCGGATTTAATAGGTAAGCTTTTGTAGTTGGTAGAATTATTCAAACCAAAAGTCTTTAGATAGCGTATATACTAATGTAGATTCCATTTCAAACTTTAGACTAAACGAAATCAACATTTGAATCGAAAGAAACCATGTCGTAGCTATGCAAGTCATTTTTGCTTATGAAATCCTTTTTTGTTTTTTCATTCATTTGTACATTTTTATATGCCCTTCTTGTAGCTCCTTGTTCGGTTCTTATTATATTATTTTGTTTCTCAACAATGTGAAAGTCTGCCTCCAAATCAACGATTGGATTAGTCTATTTAGTAGGAGTTATTGCTGACATGATATGAAGTTAACATATATGTGCCACTCTTTTTCAGTCACTTTCACATTTTGATTCACTCAACGATTTGAAGGAAAATGTTATTAATATGAAAAACCGTTACAAGCAAAGCATAACACAAGCTTTTCCTGCTTGTTGGTATCCTTGTAATCGGCAGAATATTCTGATTTGAGGTTAGAATGCTGTCATGTGTCTTCGATAAACTCTTTCCAAATTTGTTATTTATTTTCTTTTTAGAATTTACAAACTTTATTTTTCATAGACCAACTTATGTCCACTTATTTTGACTATTGTTATGAGACATTAGTATTACATGTTCTTATGAAAATTCGTAGGAGATATTTTCTAGGTGGTTACTTTGACTTGAACCTATAACCTCTTTATTTTGACTATTGTTATGAGACATATCACTTATTCCTACAATATTTGGATGTGAGGAAAATCTGTAGGAGATATTTTCTAGATGGTTACTTCAACTTGAACTTATGACCTCTTGGATCCTTAAGACTCTGTTTGACTACTAGGCTACCTTATAATATCTTAAATTTCGTAGACTTTTAAACTAGTCTATGATAGTTGGATTTTACAAACTTTTACTATCATATTTTGTTCCTTTTTTAAAGGACCATTAACACATTCACATTGCATACTATATATAGCTTATAAATTTGAATATCTAACTTTTGTGATATATTTGAATATCTAACTTGTTGATTTTTCTATTTTTGAAAGCACTCGAGGCCAATTTTTTGGTCTCTTTAGTTTTGTCATGAAAAGGAAGTGAAGAAACTGCCAATTTTGAAGCAAACAATAACATTCCAATACCAGTTTTACTCATATCTTCTCTATGTTGGGACAGCTGGCCTCTCTTTGATTGTCCAACTGCATCAACACACAAGGATTGAACCAAGTTTAGGTAAACAATAAATTGTCTTCTCTCTCTCTCTCTCTCTTTGAAACCAACAAATTGCCTGAAATTAGGCAAAGAAATGAAAATGTCCTAACAATTGAGCTCCCATCATTAAAAAAAGGTGGACAGTGCTTACAAACCAAGACTAATTAACTTTGTGAATTCCAATCCAATGGAATCAAGGAAGCATAGAAAACGCCAATGGGACAGTTTAAAAACTACAAATCTCATTTTCGCTTATGCTCAAGGATCATTTTTAGTTATTTTTTTATATTATAAATCTTGGACTCTACCTTAACTATTCTCATGAAAATACATATGCCAAAGAAAGTTGTAAGAATTTATTTTTTAAATAACTGATATCGTGGATTGAATTTATAAATTCTTAAATTTTCAAGCTGCCTTTTAAGGACTAGGTCATATCATAATGGTTAAAAATAAATTTACTGTATTATATGAGTGTAACATATTGTCTAATTAATGCTCAACTCTATCCAACTTATATCGAACTTTCCAATCCTGTGATTGTTAATTAGCATGGTGTTTGACTTTAACTTTAAATCCTATTTTGAATCCCAGCCCATTTGATTAAGACATATAACTTCAATGTAGAGGTTAAGGGTTTAAATTATTGCACTCCACCTTTATCAATTAAAAATTCATTATATACTAATTATATATTGAATGGGTTAGTGACTAATGATTTTATTGTTTGGTTGTAAATCAGTTTAACACTAGCGTTACGAGTTCTATCCCTAGAATCGGTATTTGTAATCTCCCTCCCTCAATTGTAAAAAAAAAAAAAAAAAAAAAAAAAAAAAAACTAAAAATTCATTATGATTTTTCTAGCTAGAAAAACTCAAATTTCAATTTTATACCAACCACAAATTAATGTAAAGCTAGAACACTTTTTTTTTCTTTTCTGGATAGTGTCTAAAACACATGTTTAGTTTCTAAATCTGTGGCTATTCTTGTATTCTTTTCAACATATGAATTAAATCCTCGATGTTAAAGATACACTTCTAGT
The DNA here is from genome assembly GCA_037832685.1 of Sicyos baderoa. Taxonomy (NCBI): domain Eukaryota; kingdom Viridiplantae; phylum Streptophyta; class Magnoliopsida; order Cucurbitales; family Cucurbitaceae; genus Sicyos; species Sicyos baderoa. The sequence continues at coordinate 5,415,241 of JBBMEF010000018.1, read as the reverse complement.
CAAGCTACAATAAATAAATATCATATATGGTTCGACGGCAATTAAATTTATATTTCTACAGTAAACAGTCCGTCCATTTCATTCACTTTGATTGGTTAAATGAAGAAAACTTGCTTTGGGATTCAATTTCTAAAAAATTTAGGATTTTTTTGTTTAATTATTTTATTTTTTCAACGCCCTTTTGACTATAAAAAATTTAAATTAGAATATGTTTAATATCATTTTCATCTTGTACTCTAGTTTCGTTCAATTTTAGTTTCGAGACTTTTTTAACCTTTATCTAAAAGTAAATTTTGGAAATACATTTAAATTGTTTTTTTTAAATGAAAATTATTTAATCAATTTTTTTTTAAAAAAAAGCAATTTTAAATTAATGGTAGGAACCTTAACAAGAGCAAAAATTAGAAGCAAAGGGTCCAAAATAGCATTTTACCCATAAGAATATAAAAAAATCAATTCAATTAATTCCAATATGAAATAAAGGGTTGCTTTATATTCATCTGTCTCATACTCACGTATAAGCCAACAACAATTTGGCAATTACCAAAATTTCAATCTATAGCTGCACATTTTCTAAGGGGGTCTAGGGAGTCCAACCAAAATTCAGAATCAGACTCGGCATAAGAAAATAAACTACAATTAAAATTCAATGGACAATGTTAAACAATATGAAAAAATATCTACTAAACAGATGTACTTTTTTTTATAACCAGAATCTAAGCTTTGTCGCACATGCACCCACCCGAAGACTCAGATTCAGGAGACAACAAGAGATTTTATAATTTAGTTCATTTATGAGTTTTGAACCTAAACCTTCCAAGAGACTAGGGAGCACACTTTAACAAGACCCCAAGTTTTTACCGACAAAGTTACACCTTAGGGACTACTAAACAGAAGTAACTAAAGGCTGAGAGAAGCAGTTAAATCATACAAATGAAACTAAAAGAATAGTCAAGAGGTAACCTGAATGGGAAAAATTAATTCACAAGTCAGTTCATGGGTGAAATAGTAGATAGCATTAGATTACCAATGAAACAAAAAAGTAATAAAACAACCAAGCAAATAAGGTCGCTTATGTGATTCCCCTAGCTTGACATGCACTTGCTATACCACTGATATTTAAGCTAAATCTGAGACCATACATACATTCAATATTGAAGCATAAATAAAACCTCTATGTTATAAAACTATGATTTGTAATTATTCCTATGTATAGGAAATAGCAGAAGTTGGCCATCTTCATTAAGCGATATCAAGTTACTATGTTAGGTTCTACAATGTCAAACTGAACTAACTACCTTAATAATCTATTCAGTGTTTTCAAAAAAAAAAACTATTCAGTTATACCAAAATGATTGAAGAATGGCATGTAACCTCGACCTAGAGGCTAGAGGTTACTGAATTGAATCTTAAAATCCTCGAATATTGTTTTTATTTTTTCTATATATAAGAAACAAAAATATCTCCATACAAATCAAACAAATCCCCAACTATTGTTGATGTACTAAAAGAAAAAAAAGGCATGAAAGCTAAATTAGTCAGCCAAGGAACCAAAGAAAAAGACTCAATTATGCCTATGAGAATGTGAAGGTGACATACCACAACAGAGATGGGTGGTGGAAGAATATGCAAACCTCAGTCCATTAACTGCATGAAGGATTTGTTAAACAATGCAGTCAGCAGCTCTCCCAAACTCCACATTAAATTCCTGTGCATGTCAAAATCTCATTTTAATAACTTGGCTAACCACAGTTGAAAACTCAAAACCTATCCTTTCCCTTATGCAAAAACACTTGATCAAAATAGTCCTCCCTCTAGAATATCAGCTCATATGATGCTTACCTGGCTTTCAAAAATGTGGAAACAAACCAAATTGTAAAGATCCTCCATTAACAGGAAGAAGCTGGTTTCATTTCCTACCATTTATCTTGAATGCCATAAGAAAGCCACATCTACCAAGGACTGCACAAGCGTAGTTTTTAGCAAACACTGAATGCATATAACTTATAGGAGATAGATGTATATACCACCAAAATTACCACGAAAAACAATAAACTTGCCATACAATATAACAATATCATAACCACTCATCATCAACATAAAGAAAAGTAAGACAACATTATAGCTTCTACATAAGATTAAGAAGAAAAAAAACATAAAAGAAATGTATCAATGTTTTCAATTTTTCAAATGCTCACCACAACAATAACCAACCTCAAGATAACAAGCCTAGATATTACTACTGCTAGAAAGCAATGGACATATTCAACTACAGAATTACTACTGCTTGATAGCACTGAAAATGAAGAGATACAACCATTCTCAGGATTGTTACTATCCAGTATCCACTGTATGCAGCATTATGTCTTGCGCGTGGAAAAGGATGGCATGTGCATATATTTGGCGACTGGGGTTAACCATGCCTGGACTGAGTGCCGCCATAACCACCACCAAAACCACCAGGAGTCTGTGAAGCATCAGATCTCCAGCCACCACTGCCTGAATTCCCATTAGTATCACCATATCCACTCCCCATGTACGCACCACTCATGCCATGTGGCTCTCCACTTTGACCGCTACCAACATTGCTATTTGAAGCGCTTGTAGCTCGCCCACCAGATGTTCCATAGCCACCATAAGAACCGTCGTTTCCACTGAAATAACCCTGATTACCATACCCAGAAGCCCCACTAGGAGATTGGCCCCTTGGGGCAGAAGGAGGTCCACCAGTACCTGATGCACTCCAAGGAGATGCAGCCCCAAAGCCTGGACTGACACCATAGCCAGGACCACCATATCCTGGAGCTTGATTGGTCCAAGAACTTTTCATGGCCCCAGGTGCTCCAGTTAGATAACCAGCATTGACTGCAGTTGGATTTCCAAATGGTCCAGCTGGACCACCAAATCCAGCAGTGGCGCCACCATACATACCAACACCATAACCACCATAACTTCCATAAGGAACACCACTGTTTGGTCCTCCATAACCATAACTTGATACACTATATCCTGAATATGGTGGGAAACCACCAGCAGTTGATTGAGGTTGAATATACCTATTGCCATCTGATCTACCATCAAAGTTGTTAGCATTAGTGCCAGAAGGACCATAATTTTGATAGCCTCCACGGCCACCACTTCCTGGATTTGCATCTTTAGGAAGTGCCCGTTTAACCTCTACAAGTTTACCATTCAGTTCATGAAAGCTCTTACAAAGTACTCTATCAACTGCATCTTCATTGTCAAATGTTATGAAACCAAATCCACGAGGTCTCTGAGTATTCTGGTCATACATTATCACTACATCAGTTACTTGGCCGTAATTTTCAAAATACTGCCGGAACCCATCGTCTGTTAGTGCAGAAGGCAGACCGCCGACAAAGATTTTTTTGGTCCTAAACTGTCCACTGCCTAAAGAGCTTCTGCCAGAATTATAACTCCCACTTCTGGAGGGAGTTTGTTGTTCCTCTCTTGATAACGCCCTTTTTGCTTCCACCTGTGTCAACAAAGTACAACTGGAAATTGCTGAAAACACTCGCAAAAATGCAAATAAAATACATCAATTCACTAAACGTGTCCATGTATTACAAGTCCCCTATTTAACACCTAGAACAACCAGACAGGATACTGTTCATGAAATTTCAGTATCAAATGGACAATAACGACAGAATCAACTTTCGAATCTACGAAACGAGCAGTCTAAGACCCCTTAGAAAAAGATAGAAATAACGACACAATTCGCAATTCCAACTTCCCTCGCAGTTGAAAGAGGAATATGAGAATTTAATAATTTATAGAGACGAAACAACCCAAACGATAGAATGGTTATTCTGAGTGATTTCTTACTGTTTAGGAACAACAAATGAAAGCCAATTATGAACTGATGAAATACAAATGAAGAACTGAGAGTGGGTCTTACAATATAGCCACAGTTAACACTGAACTCCTAAATCAAAGCAATAAACAGTAACCCAATTCTCAAAATCCCCATAGTAATAACAACAAAACAAACACAGCCAAATCAAGCAACGAAGTAATGCAGATAGAAATAGGGCAAAACCTGGCGGCCATCAATGGTGTGCTTATCCTGAAGAACCTGGTCAAGAACGGAAGGGTCGGAGAAAACAACAAAGCCGAAGCCTCTAGGGCGGGAAGTGATCTTGTCGCGCATGATGACGGCTTGGAGAACTTCGCCGAATTCGGCGAAATAGGCTCTGAGATTCTCCTCGGTAGTGTCCCAAGCTATTCCTCCAATGAAAAGCTTCCCCTCGTCGGAGTCCATGTCTCCGGTGGCAGAAATAGTGCCGGAATTTGGAGCTTTTTCTTGTTCTTCGTCGTCGTCAATGAGGTGGAGTTGCAGTCGTTAGCTCCGAGAGATCGAGAAATGGAGGGAAAAGACGAGGGAAATTGGGGCTAGGGTTCCGCGAAAACGTGTCGGCGTAATATTAAATATTAAACAACTTTATAATTATAATTAATTTAAAAATTAAAACCAACAAATGGGGTGGTGGCGCAGTTGGCTAGCGCGTAGGTCTCATAGCTTCTGAGTGATCCTGAGGTCGAGAGTTCGAGCCTCTCTCACCCCAAAATCTTTTTTCTTTTCTTTTTTTTGAGAAAAAATAAAAAATTTAATCCTATCTTAAATTCGTACTCTCGATAGCCTCTCTTACAACAAACGCCTTTTTTTTTCTTTCTATTTTCCTTTGTTTTGGTTTATTTTTTATATCCATTTTTTTAAAAGATCAGCGTAGACAATCTATGTACCTTTATTATAAAGTTGAAAAAAGTCATCTACCAACTAAAATGGCAACATGAATATATCATAGGGGATTTTCATGGAATAATAAATAAAGGTTTTTATTTTCTTTTTAATAAATATTAAAATTTTATAATAGATTCAAATATACTCAAGAACGATCGAATGACGTTGATGTTGAACTGATTTACAATCAAATAATAAAACTATTGTACCACCAACTCAATTGATATGTACAATCTCCATATAATTATAATCACATAGGTAATAACCATATGTTAATTATCAAATTTTATATTCATGTAACCCACTTCAAAATTTGAATTTTTCAAAAAACAAAATCTGAATTATTGTTATTATTATAAAATCAACTTTAACGACATCTAGGAAGGTGGGACCTACCACAAAAAAGAATCAAACGGCCAAAAATCAAAATAAAAAAAGGAAAAAAAGACTTTGGATGAGCATTACAGGTTGTGAACAGTGAACACGATGAATTCTTAGCTAAACAACAGTCATTGGATTCTTTAGCTCGTTTCCCAATTTCTTAAAAAAGAAAAATATGAAGAAATTTATTTCCAAAATAAATAAATGAAGAAATTTTCTTGACCGTTTCACTCTGCCCCACTTGCCCGTCTTTCCATTACTGCAAATTCAAAGCTCTTCCACTCTCTCTCTCTCTCTCTCTCTCTCTCTCTCTCTCTCTCTCTCTCATCTTCATCGGATTCTCTCCCTCTCTCTCTCTCTAGCTCTGCTCTGTAAATCCAACTATGAAAACCCATTAGCGGAATCGGCCTTTGACACTCATCGGAGCATTGTTTTTAGTGAGAGAACACGAAGAGGCAGCGTTTTCCCCTGTCTTTGTGTGTTGTTAACAATGGGTTGTTTCGTTGCTTGTTTCCGCTCCTCCGATGACGTGAAGCGCCGGAAACAGCGCCGGCGCAAGGTTTTGCCCCGAGATCAAGTAAGTTCATCTTCTAGTTTTTCTCAGTTTCATGGGCATTACAGTATGTAACAATGGTTTTAGATGTGGTGTGTTTTAGGGTTCTACATAATCTGTGTATTGGCTTCTGTTTTTGCTGGTTTTAGTTTTTTGAGTTGATTGATTACTGTATGAACTTGTTTGCTTTCTCTAAGTGGTTGAATCTGATGTTTGAGTTTTGGTGTAGGCTCCTGCTATCTCCAATGACGTTCGGGGCTTGCCATCTGCACTTGATACTGCTTCTGATGCATCTCTTAGTCCCATTCTCAAAGCTCGGTGAGCAACAAACAAGCACTTACCACCTCCCGTGCTTGCTTACTAGGGTCTACAAAAAAACGACAACCCGAACAATCCACATTACCCAATCCAACCCAACCCTCTAAGTTAAGTTGGGTCAAACAAAATTTGGGTGTACCTAGATGGGTTGGTTCCTAGTTGGTCAATTTTTGGTTTTGTTGAACACAACCTAAATTAAGAGTAACATTATATTAATATAAAGTGTAACTAATAAGATAGATTCAAACTTTATATACTTTTTTGTTCTTTTCATTTTTATGGAATATGGGTTGTGCCCAAATGTGAAAAGAAAAAAGAAAACAAAGAGTAAAATTAAACTCTACCTAACTCAACTTAGAAATACATTATTTTTAGGTTGGGTTGCTCTAAAACATATGATTGGATGGGTTGGCAGATCGATCTACTCAAAATTCGGGTTATTCCAAAATATCCCCTAATTCAACTTAACCCGGACCATGTACACCCTTATTTTCTTTGAGCACTAGCTTTTTTCTTATAGTGTAGGTTCTGATTCCATGTTTATGTGTTCCGAATGTAGGGACAGGCCTGAGGAGCAACAACCAAGCCCGAGAACTAGAAAAAGAGTAACGTTTGATTCTAATGTAAAGACATATGAGCTTGACCATGTTGAAGCTGAGGCTGAAGCTGATGTTTCATTTGAAAAAGAGGCAATCGACAAGGAAAAGTGGGAACAAGCTGAAATAACCCAATGCAAATCTCACTCTGAAGATGCCTCAACTGTTTCGAGCGTTTCGTCTTATCCTCCCAATCATAGGTACCAAAATTGTAGGGATAGTGATGATGATGATGATGATGAAGAATTGGATTATGCTGATAGTGATCATGATCATGATCATGTTTACTCTGATGATGATGAGAATGATTATGATGATATTGAGGATGAAGAGTATGACAATTTCTCTGATGATGAAAGTGAGAGAAGTTCTGCTCAAGTCTTTGCTGATGAGGTTGAAAGCTGTTTGTCTGTATGTGGGTGTCCCGGAAAGACTGAGCCACGGACTGCTCGAGATAGAAATGCCTGTGTTCATTCTGTGTTGAAGCCTGTGGAAAATATTTCACAGTGGAAGGCTGTTAAAGTTAAGGATAAACATAGGTCTAATCCTCTTCACAAAGAGAATTTGGCAATAAATGAAGCTTCAAGGAACTCAAATAAAGGAATAGCTGTTGATGCTAGCCTTTCAAACTGGTTGAGTTCATCAGAAGATACACCCCCAAGCAAAACTAGCACAGGCATTTCAAGTCTTCTAACACCAGAGTCACAAGGGTCAAACTCACCAAAAAGCCTAGAAGATAGACCTATTTTGGGAGCCTTAACTATGGAGGAGCTCAAACAGTTTCCAACTTCACCTTCGCCAAGGAGATCACCGCATAGAAGCCCCAACGAGATCCCGATCGTCGGAACGGTTGGCACTTACTGGAGTCACTCTGGATCTGTTGCAAATTTTGGACCAGCCTCCTCTTTCAAAAGAGTCTCAACTATCAGTAGTAACTATAGAGAAATGCATGTGAGGTAAGACTGATACTGAAATCTGATTGATGCTGTGGAAGCAAGAAACCAGTTTGTGAGGAGTGACAGTGTTATAGATGTTGATAAATGAGGTTTGAGTTTGAGGGGTGATTGATGACGCCGAAACAATGATAATCGAGCTTTGAGTTCGAAGAAGCAAGTCAAGCTTACCAACTTACACAACAACATTGTATGATAGATAAGTTTATGATTTATTTGGTGGAGATTTCTGTATTGATGTGTGTGTGTCCGTGACATTCATTTCATTGTTTTGTGAATTTGAATTTATTTATTTGTTGTAATACTGTTTTGTTCAATTCATTCGTTTGTTATTTTTCTTCATCTGCATTCCGCTCCTTTCCTACTACTGGGAGCTTCAGAGGATCCATTGATTTTTACTACTGATTTGATATGTCAAACATCTTCAATTGCCTTTTTTTTTCTTCATAGTTTAACAACAATTAAGGGTATGACAATTCAAATTCATACCCATTTGATCATAGACATACATTTATGCCGATTGAGCTACTTTGATTGTCCATGATGACATTTTACTGCTCTAGTGGCACACATTTATGTCCATGGAGGGGAGCTTCTAATACCCTAATAAGAAAAGTGAGAACTAATTATTAACTGCAAATTGCAATTTTGTTCCACCAGGACATTTTGTATTCTCTAGTAAGGTAATTGGTAATCTGAACTGGCACTAAAATTCTCTTCAAAAATACTAGGCTCTAATGCCTATACTCTTATTACCAGCATAAGAAAAACATAACCAATGCAATGATCTCAGTTCAGTTTATCTGAAACATTGCATAAATGGATTTGAGTTATGGTGAGATCTCATGCTTCCAGTAGTATCTATCTTTTTTTTTTTCAATATCCGTGAGTGTCTAGGTCAGTTTACGTACACCACGGCTATTTTTATGGGACAAACACTTTAGCCTACAACATCAAATTATCAAAGAAATCCATCGAAAATAAGTGATTACCAATTTACCATAGATTGAACTCATAACTTTTTTGTTTCACTAGATGCTTTGTTGCCTTTTTATTACGGGAGTTAAAATTACTTAAATTACTAATTGAGAATTTAAGAGAAATTTTGTAGAATTGCACAAATGGTGACAGCAATTTCTTACAGAACACCCTAACTGTTGCATATTGAAAGCAACTCAGCACTTAAAGTTGCTCCTGAGTGTATAAACTCCAATACAAGAGAATGGTGTTATCAAAACTTGGATAGACTTTGCCAATAAACTAGAGAATGCGATACTCAAAGCCAAAACCAGGGACCTACCCTTTTCCGCAACCTAAACTGGCATTTTGAAGATTCATTATTGACTTTGAACAATACAAAATAAGACAGACCTGAAACAACACAGCACGCTAATCTGTTCTTTGGCGCTTTGCTACTGGGGAGCTCGATTCAGAAACGTCTGGCTCGGGATTCTCGAGGACTTCCCTACAATGAGCTTCTGGCTTCTCGCCTACTTCATTGGTAACCTTTAAGGATATTGTGTCAGCTTCAGATGGATCGGTACGGGTTGTGCTATTATCTACCTGGGAAGTTTCCAGCTCTGTTTTGGCAGAGAAATCATCAACTGTATCTGAAAATGGAGAATCCTCCACCGTGGATGCAGATGGCTTTGTCAGGTTGTTGCTTGACTTGCATTGTTTCTCAAACATCATCTGAAGGTACTTCCCTTGTTCTTCTATTCTTAACTGTAAATTTCGTTGGATCTGTCGAACAGTAAACAAAAAACATATTATTTCACAGATCATTAAATAACAAAAGATGGGATGAGGCGCCGCAAAATGTTGGGACTAATGCATTCATTATCCTATGAAATCAGACCACAAACACACACATCTATCATAATTCATCTCTTTTTTATTCAACAACATTTGGGGATGGTGGAATTTAAACACACAACTTCAAGTTACTAGTAGGATATAATAGATGGAGAGCTATTGGAGTGATGCTCTGGTTGGCGATCCATCCGAATTCATCAAGCACAGATTGGTTTGATAAAGGACTGACCAGTGCTTAAGCTCTCCATCTCTCTAGGCATTTATGTGTTATCCACATTATTACTGGACCATCAAAAGCATATACCATTTTCCCCTAATTTATGATGCATAGAAGTGTGTACATACATTTTTTTTTTACATTCATGAGTGTCTAGGCCAGCTTGCGTGCACCTCAACTATTCTCATAGGACATACCGCCTAACCCTATAATATTTGAATGTCAAGAAAACTCATAGGAAATTAACTCCTAGGTAGGTGACCATCATGGATTGAATCCATCACATCTTAGTAAGTTTTGACACTTTTAAGTTTAACCACCAAGTTACTCCATGATTTTATTTTATTTTATATTATTTTTTATATTTGTGATTGTCCGGGCCAGTTTTCGCATGCCTCGACTAATTTGACCCTACAACCTTTGGATGTCAAGAAAATTCATAGGAGATTAATTTCTAGGTAGGTGGTCATCCTGATCCTCTTGACCCATAAAAGACATTTCATGATGGTTTGAAGGATAGAAGTATTTCCTAATTGCCTGAAGTAACTTATCTTAAAGAAGAGGCTCTAGCGAGCAATTTCCCTATCTAAATAAGAGCATCTCTCTCAGAACTTGTTGGTTACTTTCTTTCATAACCTGATGTCTCATGACCTTCACATCATATTTCAAGACTCCAGACTACTGCATGATTTCTCACTACATTAAACATGGTTTAGTGAAAAATAGAAAGGGTATTTTTTTGAAACTAGGTAACCACGCCTGTCCCTAGGCCAGGTATCGGAGACATCGAAAGAGTAGTTTCACAATTGAGTCTCGAACTTGGGACCTTGAAGGGAGCATACCCTCAAAGCCCAAGTCTTCAACCACTGCGCCACCCTTTGGGGACAATAGAAAGGGTATTTTAACATCATAAGGGGGCTGTTTGTTTGGAATATTTAGGTAGGATTTAGTTTTAGGATTTATTAACTCTTCCTTAAAAACCTACATCCAAACGAGTTTTTACTAACTCCACTCATTTTTAACCATCTCTTTTTTAATTACTAAAAATAACTACTCATTTTAAATCTACATCCAAACAAGGTTTTGACTCTAACTCTTCTACACAAAAACTACATCCAAACAAGTTTTTGGCTACAACTTTCAATTTTTAACTACTCAATATAACTCCTAAAACTAAATTCTATCTAAATATGCCAAACAAACAGCCCTAAGGTAGCTCATCAGAATTAACAGAATAATTACCCTTGGGACACACTTTTAAGGAGAGGATTTAACGCAATTTGATCGGCACAACTGTTTCAAAGGAACAGATACATACCTCAAGTTGTTCATGTAACTTTTTCTGAACTTCCATCTGCAGACGTAGAGCCTCTGTGATATCAATACTCCTGTTATGCAAAGCCAGTACAATATTAAAAAACACCATTTTACGCTTGGGAAAAACTGGTTGTGTAAGCACGGAAGGTCACAGGTTTGGTTAGTTTTCAAAACAATGTTCTGCAAAATAGTTCCTAAACAAATTGTACCCCAAAAGTCTTTCCATGTGAACAGTAAAAACTTTGCTAGTTTAAGGGCTTACTGGAGCATCATTCAATATCCCCAACAAAGCATAATTTCAGGGCAGTACTTCATCAAGAATGGTCTAATCACCTAAGAGTTAGAAATACCCATCGGCACAAAGACAAACCTTTTTGGCATTGTGAGAGTAGAAGAATAATTGAAAGAAAGAAAAAAACAAAGAAGAATTGAATCAAAAAGTCAAACAAAAAATGCCTAGAAATCTCAACCATCTCGAATGAACTCATAAAGCAAGAAGTGAATAAACAAGTCCAACGAAATAGCATAGAGTTCAATCATTTTGCTTTATGAGTTCAATCATTCTGGTTGAGATTTCTATGCTATTTCTTAGGAAAAAAGAAAAAAAAAGCATAGAAATCTCAACCAAGATGATTGAACTCATAAAGCAAGAAATGAATAAACAAGTCCGATGAAATATGCCTAGAGATCTCATCCATCTTGAAGAAGTCCAACAAAATATGCATAGAAATCTCAACCAGGATGCTTGAACTCATAAAGAAAGAAATGAATAAACAAGTCCAATGAGATATGCTTAGAAATCTCAACCATCCTGAACCAACAAGTCCAACTAAATTTACTTAGAAATCTCAATTTCATAATGCCACCAGCCTTTTAAGCCATAATTGTACATCAAACTGCTCATGCTTCGATTTCACAAGAAGAAAAATGAATAAACCCAAAACTTGTCTTACGTTTTCAAATCGAGAGATGAAATATCCTCAAGCGAGGTGGTGCTTTTCTCCATTGATCCTGCGGTGAAAGTTAATAAATATTCACTCCATAATAAAATGAAATTAAATAATCTGTGTGCCATCTTGATCAAACTATTGTATTTAAATATAGGGGTAAAATTTTGCATGCATTACAAAATTGGAATTTGACTTTTCTTCCTTGGGATCACTTTAAAGAGAAAAGTAATATCTATGATTGAGAGGCGAAGGAAACCCCCAAGTATTAACAAAAGGTAGTTACTCATAATCATTCTCTATACCTTTTGATGATTCTGGTTGGTATCTAGCCGTTCTATATTTCTGCAAATAAGAATTCAAATAGCCAATTATCGAATATAGAAACATTTGGACATGCATATTTGTTTATTACCCTAAAAAATGTTTGGACAAATGTACATAATGAAGAACGGGTGAGTTCATGTACACTTCTAATGTCTGAATCTTTTTTTCCCCATAATAACAAGTTTATGTACAAGTTAATATACCTGCAAGTGGCTCTTCACATGATAGATTGTCAAACCCTCCACTTGCATAAGCTTTAGAACACCCTTCGGAGTAGCTCCTGACAGGTGAGAATAATGAAACCATTTAGATATAATACTCATTATCAAGACTGGACGTGAAGCAGGCTAGGGTGATAGCGATGCACACTTTCACTGCCACCAAGTTTGTTTACAGCCTCTACAAATGCATCGTGTAGTTCTGGTGTCCATCGCATCCGTGGTTTGGAGGCGGCTCCATTGGAAGAAGAAGTTGAGGTGGCAATCATAGGAATTTCCCCAGAAGGAAATTGGTTTTGAACTTGAGATGGCTGCCCTTGCAATTTTATTGCTGGTTTAGATGCTTGGCGCACCATCTGAGGAATAATTATAAACATGACCAAAACATTTATAAGTCCCCCTTACAAGTATTAAAGACTAAAATATACATTGTATTGTGTAAGCACTCCAACCTTTGGTTCCAAATCTGCAACATTGGCATCCACTAGAAGGTCACTCCAACTAGAAGTCAATGAATCGTCAGTTATTAGTCTATCCGTCCATTCCCGCCAATCATTTTCCTTACTGAATTCATCTGATACCATTAGAGAGCTACAACTATTGTTTTCTACATGACTATTGCCAACAGGGTTATTCTCAGGAGCTTCCAGAATACCTGGCAGCGCATCCGTACACCAGGAATTGTCATTAACACCAGTAGGATGGATCGTTGATGAGAGGAGTTCTGAATGAGAATGCAACAGTGCACCACTAGCGGATGAATCAGAAATGAATGGTGCATCTGATTCGTTTTCATAAAACAAAACGGATGAGTAATGGAGGTCTGTTGAAAACCCTGGAGAAGAAGAAAATATATGGCCAACCACTCCACTGCTAGAGTATAAATGGCTGGAATGAACCAGTGGCCTCGATACCAGCTCTCGTTCCATCGTAACCTGTTGAGAATCTGGCAACTTGGGATATACCTCCTCCAAACAAGTGGGAAGCAGGACTCTTAATGATTTAGATATTTCTTCATTTACACCTGCACTACTATGCTTCCTCGCACTTGAACTCGGAATAGATAAGGCCGGACTCGCCTGAAGTTTCATCCTTGAATCAAAGGTATGAACAAACCTCATCTATTTGCGGCAATAGCTTAAGCTCCACATGACAATCCATCATATTATAGCACATAACTGGCCCTTAATTTACTTCAGTGGCTACAGCTTATCTCTGAGCCCAATATCTAGAAATGGAAGAAAAAAAAAGTAAAGAAAACATCAATTTTGACAGATATAGAAGGAAGGAAGACAAAAGAACTCATAATTTTAGAGAAAGAAAATTACATTTCAGATAGAAAAGAAAAAAATTATTCTCAATGAACCAAAGCATATACATAACATCACAACTAAAAAGGGTTTGAAGAGGCTAGATGACACAAGACCCATAAATCAGCAAAGTTTAGATGATTGAATTTGGAGCCAATTTCCAAGAACCTAACAATTTGATTACTGACAGAAGCAAAAACAAAAACAACCCTTTTCTACAAAATACTCATAAATTTCCCTTTTATTATTATTATTATTATAAGTGATCATCATCTTTACCAGCAACTGACATGATAAAAAAGCTACATCAAAGCACCTGCAATTCCTATTATCACCATATTTTTTTTAATGAAATTTCTAAGAACTTCAACTGCATCATAACACACCAGCCAAATTAACAAGAATTTCAAATGAAACAAGTCGAATATCAAAACCTGGAGATTAATAATTCAAATCAATACAGTTTATACATTGTTGAAACAGATTACAACAAAAGAATCAAGAAGAACATACAATCAAACTTACGCAATAGAAGAACATAAAATTCTGAAGCACACAAACAGGCGATTAACAATCATCCGAGAGATTACACACAAAAAAAAGAAGAAGAAATTATATATATAACTAATCAAATGGATAACATGAAAATCCTTACCCAAAAGCCGAACACAAGAAACTAGAAGAACGAAAAAAAAAAAAAAAAATTCCGCGAAGAAAAGGACTCGGGAATAGAATCGGAAAAACCACAAATGATTCGGTGCAGAATAATTGGAGGGTGTGGGTCTTGGGTCACAGGCGGGTGATTTAAATGTGTCACCGCCACAGCCACGGCCGTGATGGTTCTGCTTTGTCGCCATTGCACTTCGTCTCACGCTCCTACATGGCGCGTGCGTTTCAAACGCTCTGTTGGGCCGGTGGTTTGTCCAAGTGAACGGTTGTGATTGGCTGTGTGATAAAAATATAATAAGCTGTGAGTGGGAGTAGTCATTTTTCTGCTCTTTGCCCCAGTGGCCAATAAGACTTGTTAAATATAAATAAATTAGGTTTTGCCGAATGAGCATTCCAACTTTTTAATTTAGTCCCAAATTTTATTATTGTATTTATTTAATATATGATTTCTTTTAATGAAATTGCACTAGATAATTCAATTTTATAAAATAATTATAGATCTTGATAAATTTAAAAATATTTAGTATTCACAGTTAAATATATCATATAAATAATATTCATCATACTGTATATTTGATTAACTTGCTAATTTTTTTTAAATTTATGTAGGGTTGTAAATATTTTATTAACTTAGTCTATTTCTGCAAAAACCTCTTTTTTTATTATATGATTTTGTGGCCGATCTAAACATAGTTTTTTTTTTTTTTTTTTTTGAGAAAGATCTAAACATAGTTTAAAATTATAATTTTATTTTCTAAAATAAAATAGATATTTATTGATATAGCTGGACAGATATAAATTTATATGATTAACTTCGACATCGTACATTCAATTCTTTAATTGTTGTTTTTTCTAAAAAAAAAGAATTTTTTAATTGATGTTGAATAAAAAATAAAAAATAAAAAATATTTTTTTTTAATCTTTCTACCCTTATTATGATAGGTTGAACTAACAAAAAAAAAAGTTAATTTATATTGTTTATTTATGTTATAATGGCATTTAAAATGATAACAATATCAGGTGAGTTTTTTTTTTTTTTTTTTTGAAAACAATAAAAGTGAGTTAATTTGAAAACAATAATTTGACATTATATTATTTTTTTATGTTTATTATTTTAGAGATCGAATAATCAATTTTTAGATACGATAGGTTTTTCTAAAAAAAAAAAAAAAAAAAGATACGATAGGTTAATTTGACACGTGGATGGCTAAACAAAGTGGACGCGTTGAACCAAATAAAGTATTTGATTTTTTTTTTTTTTTTTTTTTAAATAAAGTATTTGATTCTACTTGATATAATACACTAATATTTATATTCTAATTTAGTTTTTTTCTTGTTTTCTGAAAAGCTAATTTAGTTTTTTAAAAAGAGGTCGATACTCTCTTCTTTTTTTTTTGGTTCCTTTAAAGCGTGTGGCTATTTTACATCTAATATATATATTTATATTTTACAGAACATCTAATATAATTTGAAAATCACAGTTGCATTCATTATTTGGGTTATTATTAAACTTATTTTATGGAACATCTAATATAATTAGTTTTTTTTTTTTTTTTTTTTTTTTTGAGAAAAATCAATAGAATCTGTTTAGCAGTGACCGAGTTTGGGATAAGTTTAGTATATAATTTGAAATAATAAAAAAAAAAAAAAATTATTTTATAACTATATAATAAAAATACTGTGTCACTAACTCATTCCATATAAATTTACTTTTTTTAGTCAGACAACTATATTTAGAATTGAAAATTTTAAATTTAATACACATAACAACTAATTATCGCTCAATTTGCAATCATAATCTAATTATATCACAATTTTTTTTAACGGAAGTATGAAAGTGGATAATTTAGGGAAAAAATTGAAAAGAAAATCAAGAACTAATACAAAATATTTTGACCAGATAAAAAAACCTAAATTTGATCTCCTCGTAGAAGAGAACATCTTTGTCTAACAATTTTGAGCTATATATTATAATCTAATAAAAAAATTATTTTTTTTTTAAATGAGCATCTGGAATCAGCATCCACTATAAACAATTGATTTGTAATTATTTTTATTTTCTTTTCGAGCTTGAGGGATATTATCAAGAAATTGGAGCATGAAGCAGATTCCATGTATCTAAATTTGAAGAATAAGAAACAGTTTCTTTTTGTTAAAGATGTTTCCTTTTGCCAAATTCCTTCTTCAAGTTCTTCATACAAGTTCATTGAGTAAGTAATTTAATTAATTATTTGTTTTATTAAAAAAAAAAAAAAAAAAAAAAAAAAACCAAGTGTCAACATAGTGTTGCAATCATGAAATATAAAAATTAATGTTAGTTTTAATTACTTAAGACCAGGAATGGAACTTCCATGGAGTCATCAATTTTCAAAACTAACAACAGCCACTCACATTGACAAATATGGAAAGCAAATAAAAAAGGGTACAAAGTCGTATGTGATTTTTTTGTAGATATATATATATATATATCAAATTATTTAATAGGAATTTCTCGTACAAAATTTTGGGACCAACAAACCATACATAGATGACATTATTGCTATCAAATAATATGAGTATAAATAATAATTTTTAAGATCGAAATTATAACGGTGAAATTGAAATGGATTAACACCAAATAAGATAACTACCGCTCTACCAACCCTTTCGGTAAAATAATTTCTTATATTTTAGATAAACAAAGAAACAAACTTTTAAATATACTTTTATATATATATATATATAT
>JBBMEF010000018.1:5374855-5398033 GCA_037832685.1 Sicyos baderoa | reverse complement strand
TTGATTTATTTTTTATTTTTTTGATATCCATGAGTCTACATGTCCGCTTACGTGCAACAAGATTATTATCATGCAATGTACCTTATATCTCTTTTATATTGTTACGAGTTATCCACCCTTTTCGATATGGATCCTTAACATGACCCTCAAAATGGTGCTTCTTTTGAGCTCACCAATCTTGAATCGGATCTCAATTTTCATATTTATTGGAGCGAATATCCATTAGGCTTATGAACTCTGATACCATATTAGATAATATGAGATTTCAACCTTAAAATCAATTGACAATGAGTAGAGTAACGCATATATCTTTTATATTGTTACTTTTCGATGTGGATCCTTAAGGATGATCATTGATTTACTAGATAATGGTTAAAAACTTAAGCAACTTTGAACATGAACACACACAAAAGTGTAGAGAAAACTGAAAGTGTTGAAAGAAAACATACCCTGGAGAAGAATCTGAAGCAGCAGAAAACTTTAATAACCATGAAAGCCATTCTCAAAAGCACAGTATATTTAGGGCGAGCCACAGACCAATTCTTCAAAACCCTTTCTCTATTTTCCAAAGAAATCTCAGAAAACTTATGAACAAAGGGCCATTTCCCATCAAAACACAAACTCCCACAAAGCAACAAAGTCCCAAATCTGAAACAGAGAACTCCCAGAACCAATTTCACAAGAAACAGAGCTCTAGGATGAGCCCACTCCACCAATAACTCAGCAACCTAAAATACCCACATGAAAAAACGAACAAACAAATACGTTTTCAGTACAGGAATCGACAAATTTTAAGCACAAAACAGAAATTTCTTAAGAAAATTAATAACCTCATCTGGAATTGGGGCTTGAGAAGCAGAGGATTGGTAGAATGGAAGAAGAGATTCGTGAACTGGGGTTTCGTCTGAGAGAGGCAAAGAAGGGATGAGTGCTTCGCAGAAGGCGGCCATGGCTTCCATTTGAGAGGACGAGAAGCCATGGTTGAGCTCTGTTCTTCGTTTTCTCAACAGAGGGTGAGGCCTCTGTTCTTTATCCGCCATTTTTGCTATTTTTTTTAGCTTCGGATTTCTTCTCCGAACTCAGGATTTTGTTGGGAGTGTCACGGATCAGTCGGGATATTAATAATTGAAGGAGAGAGAAAAATAATCGAATTTCTTGTCCAACACGGAAACGGATTAAAAACTAAATATTATAAATTTTTGTTAAATTGTATATCATTTCTCATTTTTAAATTATTATTTTTAAGATTTTAACTTATTTTTTAAATATTAATAATTTAAAAAATATTTTATTTGAAATATCCTTAATTTTTTTAAAAAATATATTTTATTTAAGAATATTTATAAAATGTATATTTAACAATACAAATCTTTTAAAATTATGTAAATATTATAAATATAAATTTATTGAAAAAAAATATATAATGAATTTGAGATTTGGAGGCATAAAAGTTTGTTAAGAATATGTTGACTAATTAAATACACATCTTTTGTAGGATTCAAGTTTGTCTGTTTTTTTTAAAAAAAAAAATTGTAAATTGTTTATTTAGTAGATTTTTTTAAATTAAATAATGTTAGGGAAAATTGGATTCACATATAAGTTTGTGGGTTATAAAATATCTAAATATAGTTTTACTCTCTTTATGGTACATTTTTAGTAGATGTTAATTTAAAAAAAAAACATATAATGAATTTGAGAATTTGGAGGTAAAAGTTTGTTAAGATTATGTTGGCTAATAAAGTACAAACTTTTTTTGTTAGGATTCAATTTTTTTATTTTTTTATTTTTTTTTACGGTCGCGTCTTTCTGAAAGACCGACCCAACTTTATTTTGCCGTTACAGATTTGACGGTCATATGGCGTTGACTGTTTGACCATTGGGTTGCGTCTTTCTAAAAGACGAAAAATACGCGATAAATTTGAAAAAAGACCTCGTTTAACAATAAGTTTGAAAAATGGACCCCTGGTTGCCATTAATCGGCAGAAAGTTGACTTTTGGATTGTAATTATTAATGTGAAGTTGCCTACTCTAAAAAGGAAAAACTAATGTAAAGCTATCAATGAATATAGGGTATAAAAATGAATTAAAAGATCATTAGTTCAAATCAATTTTTATTTTTTTTTAAACAAATTAGTTTGAACCAACTTAATTATATATAAAATAAATAAATAATAAAAAAAAATTAAGAAAAATGTGTAGTGAAGCTCATTTATTTACAATATTTTTTTATATCAGTAATTGTCCGGATTAACTTGTGCACATCTCAACAAATGTAATGTCACGGGTTATACTTCTCTTTGTACTCAAAAAGAAAACAAAAATCTTTTTTGCTAAGAAAAATTTGTCCTTTAAAAAGAGTTGTGTTCATCTTTCTACATTTGTCAAGAGCATTTATTAGTATGATTGAATTGAAAAAACGACAAAAGATAAGGAGGTAGAGGCAAAATTTTTCTAAATGACAATTTTAACTTTTTCATATTTTACTTAAATTAGACATATGTGAATTTATCAAATTTAAAAGGAACTAACTAAATTTTAAGAAAATAGATTTAGATTCGGTCAAAAGAAGACTTCAATTGCATATTGTAAAATTGAGTAGGCAAAAAATTATTAGTTCAAATTTTTATTTCAAATTTTGTTTGAGTTTATATATATCATGTGGTGTTATTGATCATCCAGTTTGATGTTAATCCATTTACACTCCATAATTACGGGTTCAAT
Source organism: Sicyos baderoa (assembly GCA_037832685.1). NCBI lineage: Eukaryota > Viridiplantae > Streptophyta > Magnoliopsida > Cucurbitales > Cucurbitaceae > Sicyos > Sicyos baderoa. Next base: position 5,395,312 of record JBBMEF010000018.1, on the reverse strand, counting down.
TCTTGAAATTGATATTTATAATCCCATTTTTTCTCAATTTATACTAAAATAAAAGTCACTAGACATACTATATAATCCTATAGTATTCAAATACTACATAAATTTATTAAAAATATATATATACTTTTTATTTAGTAGTCCTCTTAAATTAAACCGAACTTTCTAGGGTTGTTTTAAAATGAGATTTTTGCTTGGTATTTCATTTAATGTTGAACTGACATTTCACTCTTTTATCATCTACGTGTTTACAAACAATACTTCCAAATCCAGTTTGAACCTACAAAATTTATTTCTAAAAAACTTTTATATATTTATGGTTAAGTCTTAATTATTATCACCAAAAATACTACATGATTTTACAACATTTGAATGTCAAGAATACTAATAAAAAATAAATTTTTATGTAGGGTTGGTTACTATAGATAAATGGGGTTTTTCATGTATAACAAAAATGGGTAAAAAATTGCATCTATAACACATTTTTATCAAAAATTGGTTTATAGCAAAATTTTAAGTGATTGAGTATCATTTAACAAACTGATTGCATACAATCAAATATTGCTGATTGAGTTCAATCACTTGGAATTTTACTATAAACCATTTTTTGATAAAAATGTATTATAATTCTAATAGGGGGTCTTAAAATTGTTATACCGTACAAATTCTCATATATATAAAACTATTAGTTTTTAAATACATTTGTGTAAAATAAAACATTTTTTTATAATTTAGAAATTTGGGATTTTGCTCATCTAAATCTAAGACACAACTTACTTGTTTTAGGTTGTAATATTGAAGTATTTGGAAGAAGTAAATACATAATTAATAAATATGTACAAATTAATGTCATAAGTGAATCTCCTACGATCGGAGAGTAGAGTATACTTTTAAAATTGAAGTTTTCGACTAGTGTGTCACCGGCGGAGAACACTAGTATTGATGGGCTTGAGTGAGATGGCCCATGAATGAAGAGATATGGGGCCCAAGAAGAGTAAGCCCAATAATATGTGTGGTGTGGTAGGGAGGGCCACGTGGCAATTTTTATGAATTGGAGGGGTGAAATTGGAAATAGAAACAGTTGAAGGTCGCTTTCGAAAAGAGAAGAAAAGTCCAAGACTGCGTTGCGACGCTGTGTCGGCTTCGCGATCGGATTGTCGGTTTCTGCAGGTTGCTGTCGGATTCAACGCCCTCCCTCCCTCCCTTTGCCATTTTGCTTTTTAAAATAACACAGTTTTAATTAAATACATATTTTGTCACTATATTGTTTCTCATTAATAATCTTTTGATATTAACCTTCATAATATCTCAATTCACCCCATGTATCGGTGGCCCGCTCATTATCTTATTTGGTGTAATTCATTTTAACTTTACTGTTATACATTTAAGTTCAATAAGTATGAGTTCTGAAGTCTGTTATACATTTAAGTTCAATAAGTATGAGTTCTGAAATCTTTTTTTCTTTTTCTTTTTCATATGGATGTATGGTTTGTTGGTTCCTTGCTAATTTGTATAAAAATAAAGAATAAAATAAAATAATCTCAATTCAAACAATAATTTTTACTATTTATTCATAATTTCGTGTCAAAATGCGAGATTTTTATTTAAACCATTCATTAACACTCTATCTCAACAAAGTTCTATTTTTATTAAACTCCTCATCCAGATGGATGTAGATCAATAAACAATTTGTAAAAAAATTAAATAAATAAAAAAAAAAATTACTTGATAAAATCTGATACTACTTTGACCAAGTTTTTTTTCCGTTAAAAGTTAAATATTTACGCATTTTAAGCTATGCACAGATAAAATTGATACATATTTAAAAATGAATGACAAAAAAGATACGTACTAAATTCAAATCCTAATTGTTTTGAAAGATTAATTAATTATGACAATTGACAATTAACCGATCTTAATTAAGAAATTCAGTAATAATAAATTCAATTTAAGCATAGGAATCAAAAGTTCTTTTAACTTTTTTTTTTAGGTTACAACAATTGTGGATAGGGAGGGTATTTGAGTCATTAATATACATGTAATCATCATATATATATATATATTTATTTATTCGAGTCATTCATGTAGTATTGTTTTCAATTTTCTCTCTAATCATCTCAATCCATATAAAGTGTATGAAGAGGTTAAAATATAGAACACTTCTAACTCAATAAAGAAAGTAGATTTTGGCAATATATCATAATTTTGTGAATTAGTTTTAACATTTTGAAATATGGATTTAAATAGGAAAAATAAACCAACACACTTCGTAGAATAGAGCCAAAGAAAAAAAAAATTGTGACAAAAGTTAAAATTGTTTGTATGTAATATGAGAGTTTGAATTGATTAAAGTAGAAGAAATTGAGATATAAATGAATTTAAAGATCATTTAAAATAATCAAATGGGTCACAATGATTTCATTATTTGTATGTAAATCATTTTAACACAAGTGTCACATCATCCATTATACTAAAATATGAAGGGAGGCGTTGGATATTTGTTCTAGTGAAAGTTAAGTTAGATTATAATAATTCAATCTATGTTTGAGTCATCAATGTCGATTAGTTAGCCTATAATTCATTATCACAATGAAAATAAACCACAATCATGTTATAATAATATGTACCCAAACATAAGTTATAATGATCTCTATTCAAAGTTTATGATATTCCAACTACTACAAAAATTACCTAAAATTGCATATATAAAAGAAGTTTAACACCAGCGTTACGGGTTCGGTCCATAAAATCGATATATGTAATATCTCTCTTCCAAACTTTAGTAATCAGTTTTTTGTTGTTGGAATATGATTGGTATTTCTTCCACTAATCATTTAAATCGTTTATGATTACAAAAATCATCTACGAAAAGACCATCACAAACTTTCAAACAAAAAAAATTTAAAAAAAGTATATTTTTTTTCTATATTAAACTAGTTTTTTTTTTTTTTAAGCATACATTAAATTAGTTCTTATAACACTCCTTCAAAACATTACCAAATTTATGAACAATTTTCTTACAAGAAACACCCTTTTTACTGCATCCACTTTATTGTCTACTTTTCTATCTCTTTCTGTCACATCCCAACAACGATGTTCAACATTCAACCTAGACCAAATAAAAGTTGTTTACGAAAAAACAAATGTTTTTTTTTTTTTTTTTTTTTAAAGTTATATATATACAAAAAACAAAAGACAGTTATTTAGGTGTCCATGTGAATTAAAATAACTTGAATAACTCACTTTCACATATACAATTATCAAGGACTCTAAAGATAAAGATTAATATTTAAGTTTAATCAAATCATAAAAATTAAATTTTAATTTTTAAAATTAATATTTTCAAATTTTAATCTTATTTAACTCTGACTATTTCTTCTCATAATTACTATGTTGTACAAAATGTGGATAAAACTACGTTATTCCTAGCCATGAATTATAGTTTTTAGAATGCATTAAAATCTAACTTTATAATTTAGATTATAGAAGTACCCGAGCTAAGTATCTTAGGTTCGGTGCTCGGGAATAATCGAGTTTAACACCACCACGTATTCGATCATTAAAATAAAAACCTTATTATTATTATTATTATTAAAAAAAATAAATAAAAAATAAAAAGTCTTTCCTGCAAAGCCGTTCTACCTGCCATGGTCTTTTTAAAACAGCACACTCTTCAGTACGGCGAATAAAAAGATGCTGTTATTTGCAGACCAAATCAAAACCAGAGAACGCAACAACAAAAACCCCATTTCTCCATTTTTACTCTGTTTTCAGCTCCGATTTGTAATTCCCTTCTCCAATGGCTGTTCCTCGCCGGTTTCAGTGGCTTCTTCCTCTCTTTCTCACAACCCTTTTGCAGTTTCCCTCCATTTCAAATCAGCAACACCTCCCTGTTCTCTCTTCCCTTGAGCGAGACTCTGTTTTTGCCGTCCTCGCCGCCGTCAACTCCGCCGTCCCATGGCGGAGATTTTTCCCCGATGATCTCTGCTCCGACGCCCCACACGGCGTCGTTTGTGACTACTTTTATGAAAATCCCAACTCCACGGAGCCCGACGCCGTTCACATCGCCGAATTGAGCTTTGGATTTGTCTCCGATAACTCTGCAAATCCGCCCTGTTCTTCCAATTCCACCATCGACCCTCTTCTTTTCTCCTCATTTCCGTACTTGCGCAAGCTCTTCTTCTACAAATGCTTCACCGGCGCCGGGGCTGTTGATTTCGCCGGCGGTGTCTTGCCGGCGAGCTTGGAGGAGCTTGTTTTGGTGGACAATCCGTCGTTGGTTGTTTCTCTCGAAAGTATTTTTGGCGATTTCAGGAATTTAAGAAGGTTAATCGTTACCGGAAATGGCGTTTACGGTCAAATTCCTGAACGGATTTCAAATTCCGGCGAACTGGTAGAGATTACCCTGTCTCGTAACCATCTCACCGGCCCGATTCCGGCGAGTTTGTCGAAGCTTAAGAAGCTGAAGATTCTCGATCTTAGTCGGAATTTCCTCGACGGATTTGCCCCAGAATCGATCGGAAACCTGACGAAGCTTCTGAAATTGGATTTAAGCTCAAACAAAGTTGCCGGAAAAATACCGGAAAGCTACCGGAATCTACAGAACCTGGAGTTTTTGGATTTGAGCTTCAATCGGTTTGGGAATTTTGGAATACCCTTTTTTGTAACAGAGATTTCGAGGTTGAAGGAGGTTTATCTGAGTGGAAACTTGCTCGGAGGGGAGATTCCGGCGAAATGGGAGAAGCTTGAATGCTTGTCGGCGATTGGATTTTCCGGCATGGGATTGACCGGAAAAATCCCACGATCAATGGCGGTTCATCTGAAAAGCTTAAGCTATTTGGGTCTCGACGGCAACAATCTCGAAGGAACAGTGCCGCCGGAGTTTGGGTTATTGAAGACATTGAATGAAATCAATTTAGAGAACAACAATCTGAGCGGCAGAGTTTCATTTTCTGCAAATTTCTCTGCAAAAATTGGGAAGAAATTGAAATTGAGAGGAAACCCAGATCTCTGTGTTGATGAAGAACTGAAGAATTCAAGCAATTTGGGGAAGATGAAACTGTGCCATCAATCAATTATCACAGAGCAATTGTTTCTCAGTGGCTGTTCTTCATTTTCAATCATGTTCGGTTCTGTTAAGCTTCAGAGTGTTGTGTTAATGGCGGTTTTGTGGATTTTTTGGGTGAAAATTTAGGAGTTTTTTGAGGTTAAGAGTTGGATTAAGGCTAATATAGAGATTAAGTAGGGAGATTAGACTGACTGGGATGAAATTGGGAAATTTTTGTTTTTGTTTTGTTTTTATATTTAGGGTTTGAATGAGTGACAATGAGAAAAGTGCTAAAATTGTAATTAAATTGTCAATTTACAGTTATAATTCTGAATTTAATTAGGTTTAAAGCTTATTTGGTTCATTGTTTTCATGGTTGTGCTATTTCTGGTGTTTCAAGTTTCAACCCCCAAATATTCCTTATCAATTTTAAATGGAAACATTCCCATGATTTGAAGTTTGAATTTAAAAACAAATGAATTTAGTATAAACAATTATTTTTTCCTTCCATAGTTTTTGGAAGAGGTGGCCCCTTTGAATTTTATATGAATAGATTTTTTTTTTGAAAATTTGTTTTGTATACCAATTTTAAAATCTTCTATTAAAATTATAATACATTTTTATCAAAAATTAGTTTATACCAGAATTTTATGTGATTAAACTCAATCGGACCCAACCAATAATTAGTGATTGAACTCAATCAGTTTGTTAAGTGATTGAGCTCAACTCATTGAGTTCAATCAATAACTAGTGATTTAACTTTGATTGAACTCAATCACTTATTATTTTCCGTTTTTTGGTATATGTACAATTATTTTCAGTTTTATGCCATATATATAATTTTTTAGCCAATTTTTGTTATACATTATAAATCTTATTTTTTTAGTATAATTTGAGGAGTGTGATCATTACCTATAAATAGTTTTTAAAAAACTACATGAATAATTTGTTTTTTTTTAAGTTCAACAAAAGAGAATAAATTGTACTAAAAAAACAAAACAGAAGAGTAAATTATTCCAAAGGGTGTAGTAGTTGGGGAGAGACTTATATTATTGATGGATAAAAAAATTATAAATCATTTTAAAAATCCTAACTCGTCTAACGTGGGCGGATTGAATTGGGTTAGGACAATTTTTTATTAATTAAAAAATTTCAGTTGGTCAATCTTCCAACCTAATTAATTCTATGTATTAGAATAACATAATCTTATATTTTAAAATTAAATTTTTGGAATGTGTTAATCTCTTATTTTGTCCCTTAAAAAACTCAAATCATACATCATAAATATGTAAATAAGTAAATAAAATATGCATGATATTATATTTAAATCTATGTTACTTATCTTATTAGTATATATATTATTCTGAATTCGGGTGAGTTGAGTTGAACGAGCAAAAAAAAAGTTGTTAATTATTAAATCAATTATGCCAAAAGTAGCATAGTTCTACTAGCATTTTGTACGACTTAGTAACCATGAAGTTACAAGTTCGAATCACCGTCTCCAATATTATTGTATCAAAAAAAAAATTGAACCAATTCAATTCAACGAAAATTATAAAATCATAATTCGACTCAAATAAATTTATAATCCAATTGAATTCTTACTATTTCGGTTGAATAGTCCATATGACACAAATTCTTTTGTACACATTTAGGCTCAGTTATTATGGTAAACTTTGAATAATTTTATTTAAAAAATTAATTATCTTAATAGAAAATATAAAATATTTACTGATTGCATCTCAAAAAAAAAAAAAAGGAAAAAAAAAAAAAAAAAAAATTTACTGATTGAACTATTTTCTTACTTATTATTGTAATTTTTTGGTAAGTTACTAAATAAAATAAACATGTCTCATCAATAAATATTTAGTAAGGATAAGCAAGTGGCAATGTTCATAAAATAAAATAGAAATCATGAAAGAAAAAATAATAGAACTCTTGCATGGACAATAATTGATTTAAATAATAAAGATAAATTTACTCGATTTATTGAAAAAAATTGATCCTTTCACCCTAAAGTCCAAATAATGTCATTTATTAGGTTCACAATTTAATCAACAAAACATGCAATAATTTATTAGGTTGCATGAATAGTAATGCCGATTGCAATAATTTTACAGGCTTTTTAGTTGACAATAATTATTTAAAGATTAATGATTCGAAATTGAGATTTCATGATGGATATATGTGAATTACATTTATTTTTATTGTCAAATAAATATAAAAATGTTTGAAAGATTATTGATTTAATGATTGACATCAATTATATTAAAAGTTCTTTTAAAAAAAAGGAAATTACAAGTTCTAATAGTTTTCATTGTTTATCCTAAAAAAAAAAGGTTTTCATTGTTTAATGTTTTTTTTGGTTAAGGTTTATGAACTCTAAAGATGAAATTTATTTACTCCTACTTGAATTTTAAAGATTTTCTAACATGCTTTAGATTTTCATCTCAATTTAACTTATAAAGGAGTCTTAGATAATACATTCAACAAATAACATGAATAAGTTCTCCCTCCTCTAACTTGAACTAAAAGAATAAAAATAGATAAAAAAATATTAATTTATAAAAGTTTTTTTTTTATAAAACAATTGATTTTTCTTAATGGTATATTTATATCCTACCTATATGTTTTTAAACTAAATACAAAATTAAAATTAAAAAAAAAAAAAACTTCAAAAAACTTATTTTTATTTTTAAAATTTGGTTGTCATTCATCCACTTTCGTGAAAAAATATGAATACACATGTTAAGAAAAATAAAGTACACAGAAAATTTGAGTCAAAATATACTTAAATTTTAAAACTAAAAAACAAATTATTATTCCGTATTAATCTAATAAACACAAACTGCAATATCAATACAAGACCTATAATTTTTTTCAAAGAAACCCATGTTTAAAATAAAAAATCAAATTTCTAATCCTTTGGGTTGGTATCTTATTTTAATTTGGTCTTTATATTCCCAAATTTTACTCTGATATTTTAATAATGTCTATATTACATTATGTAATGAGCGATTTTGTTATGGCATAGACTAAAAATAAATGTTATCAAAATATCAAACTAAAATTGTACGATTTGAAACTTCGTAGACCAAATTAAAATTAGAGTGAACACTAAAAATTATTTTCTCCTAAAATATACATCAGATAAGCTTAACAAAATTAGTTTGTAATTTTTTCCTTTCAATATTATCATTAGAAAAAAAAGTTGGCAACAAAAATAATATGAGATAACATCCCTAGATTAATACAATAGGCCAAGAAAATGATTAAAATTGGTAAAATAAAAAAAGTACTTTTTCAATTTATACAAATTAAGTGGGAAAAAAAATAGACTTGTATGTAAATATGTTTGACAATAAACTTTCCTTAAGAAAAAAAAAAAAAAAAAAAAACTAAAAAGAATTAGGCTACCTACTAATTGAGTTAAATTACAGAAATGGCCCTTCCCCAAAAGCAAATTTTCATGTAAAAACCCCATCTCTAGTTAGCAAGTCATCCGACCCGACGACGGACCCGGCATCCGACCCGTTCTCGCAGAACTGAGAAGAACAGCTCTCCGCCGCCGTGGCTTTGGGTCTCGACACCGCCGTTCCTTCCTCCTTCGATTTCTTCCGCCGCGCTTTCTTCGGAACGTCCGCCTCGCCGCCGCTTTGGTTCACGTCGGTGATCCGGCGACTTTCCGACGAAGAAGATTCCTTCGGTTTTGAAGATTTCTTTGACTTTCCGCCGGCGGTTGATGTCTGCCGTCTCGATGCTTTTGGCAGCTCCGGCATGTCCCGAGCTGTTTGGTTCGTACCCGCCATCAACAATTTTTTATATATTTATTTTCTTTCGTAATTATTTTGACACTACTGATTTATTTTATTATCTTACAATATTTGAATGTTAAAAAAGCTATAATAAATTATTTTTTAGGTAAATATATATGTGAAAAGGAGAAAAGAAGTTCAAACTCAATCCTTCTTAATTATCCCAAAGTCCTCTTAACCCTAGGCCTTGTTAGGTTTACGGGTTGGGATTCAGATTCCCCAAAATTCAATACCGTAATCAAACTCCGCGGAATTATGATTACGGTGTTTGGTTTGGTGTATTAATAACTTAAAATACAAATAATGTTGTTTCGAATCTCCAGAATCAAATTCTTCAAAATCCTTACATTTACTAAACAACTGATTCCAAACCCCCAGATTCCAAACGACAAACCAAACATGACCTTAGATCCAGCTTGTAATGGCTTAGTAACTACATTTTGTATAACTAAGTTTATTTAAAGTTTTTTTGTTTGAAAAATGGTACATTTAAATTTATAGATTGAAATATATCTTCCTCTAATACTGTTGTATGATATATATATCAAAACTCCTCAACACATGTATGTGTAAAAAGATCCTACATTTTATAGATGTGGCATATTAGTGCCACAAAAAGTTATTTTACAAGAAAACTATTTTATAATATATATAATTTTTGTGGCTCTTAACGGTTCCACATCCCTAAAATGTAGAGATTCACCTGCACATTTCTATGTAGGAAAGTTTTGCTATATATATATATATATATATAGATATTAGTAACTTTTTACGTTAATTTACTTGCAGTTCAATTTATATCATAAGATATATCTTTCATGCTATAACAGCGGGATGTCAAGGAATATTAAACAATAGTGACTATTATGAAAATGGGTCAAATTATAAATTTAGTTGGTATAAACTTTAAAATAATTAAGCTTTTCTTAGTCATACAAACCTCAATTAGGAAGGGAAGATTTAATAATGAATCTTTTATAGTCTAAAGGAATGATACCTTGAGAATTTATAATTTAACTTAAATAAACTATATATAAAAAAAAAAAAAAAAAAAAAGGAAATTTAAAAGCCAAAGAATTGATACCTTGCGAATCCCGTTGAACAGATGACGCATCAGGAGCGGATGAAAGGCCAGGGGTAGACTGGAATTCATTCATCTGCATTTTAATTCCCCATAAGAAAAATGGATGATTTTTATAAAAATAAATAAGTTTTTTTTTTTTTTTTTTTTTTTTTTTTTTTTTTTTTTTTTTTTTTTTTTTTTTTTAAGGAATAGACCAAATTGAAAAAAGTATTTACAATATTAGGTAAAAAAGAAAATTTAATATCTTAATTATATTGTACAATGAATATTACTTATGTTGTATATTTGATATGGATGTCAAATATTTTCAAATTTGCCTAAATATATAATTATTTTGTGAAATTTGGCTATCGACCACAATTTCTCAATAAATAATAATAATAATAATATACCCAGCTAGGAGAATTGACCGAAGGACCATCCCATCCAATATGGGCAACATGTTTGACATCTGTGGGATCACCAATTTGCATTTCTGGTTCTTTCTCATTATCTGCAAAAATTCATCAATAAATTATAGGGAATTTGCGTTCTATAACAAATTTTTTACTCTACATTAAAATTATAGCAACTTTTTAAAAATATTGTAAATATAACAATTTCTTTTTGATAGACTCTATCAAACATTATTGATGGAGTCTATCAGACACTATTGATAGAGTCTATCAAACACTATTGATGGAGTCTATTGATGAAGTTTATTGATGGAGTCTATCAGACACTATTGATGGAGTCTATAAATCTAATTTTGCTATATTTACAAATATTTTCATTATTTTGCTATTTATACAATTTTTTTGCCTTATTGTAATATACATGCAAATTCCCCTAAATTATAACAAGAATAAAAAAAAAAATAGATACCTTTTTTTTCTTAATTTTATAAGGAAAAAAAAGGAACAAAAAAATGTTGGTTTTTCCTTTTTTTTTACATACCAAATATTTGGGAAATGTATCTGAGGCCTTTGAGGAGGCCTTTCACTTTGTTGTTAGACATTCTTTTTCTGCTTTGCTATTTGCTTTTGGGGAAGAAGATGAATCAAATCAAAGCTTTGAGAGGTTCAAAACTGAGCCAAAATGAAAAGGAAAAAAAAAGGGGGGGCTTAATGGTGAAGAAAAAACAAATGGGTTTTTTATTTAATGAAAGAAAAAAGGTAAAAAAAATTTCTTACCTTTGAAATGGAACTCCAAATGGAGGCCAAAATGAGGCAAAAAAGCTTGAAAAATAGCCATGAAATCAAATGAACATGAAGAAAAGGAAGAGGATGAGGGGGAAAAAAGAAAAGAAAAGGCAAATATGTTGAAAAAAATTTAAAAAAATAAATAAATTAAGGAGTTGTTTGGAGAAGAATGAGTGGCAATTACAAAGAACAATATGTGTTTAAAGGCAAATATGTTAATTTAGTGGTTTTTAATTTGTTGGTTGCAATTTTGGCCAGAAATGGATCGAAAATTTAGGTGCAAAATGCTTAAAACTTATAATATTTCACTAAAATTAGGAAAGTTTTGACAGGTCTTCCTCTTGTGGTCAACAGTTGTTTTGCAATTTCTTTTGGATTAGTCATTTACTATAATTTGTTTTCAGCTCATTTTGTATATGGATAATTTTATTTGTTTCTATAATAATTTGTATCACATTCTAATTATTTTTTATTAACATTTTCCAGTTTATATCTAAATCTCATTGTTTATGTGTAAACTAGAAAAACAATAACGTACTGGTCAATTTGAATGTAATTCTACAAGTTAATATATATATATATATATAATAAAAAATGGTAGAGATTTGAATTTTTGTACTCAATTGTTTAACTCAAAAAGTAAATAAATGAGACATTGTTTTTCTTTTTTTTAAACAAGGTAACCACGCGTAGTTTAATCGGTGTGTCTCGAACCTGAGATCTTGAAGGGAGCATACCCTCAAAATTCAAATCTTCAACCACTGCGCCACCCATTGGGGACTAATAAATGTGATATTGTCAACGATCTACTAATTAAGAGTCTTAGAGAACTATGTTAATCACCTATATAGAAATTAATTTTCTATCATTTTTCTTTACATTTAAATATGCGTAAATTGGCCAAGTAAATACATATATATATATGATTAAAGTTAAAGTTCCAATTGCATTAAATGAAGAGTGAAAACTGATGTATTCCTATATTTTCTTTACTACATCAATGGTGGGTGTTTTTATAAGGTAAATTGAAATAAATCTGTTCCCTTTTTTGAGACAAATGTATTTAAAAAATATTTACTTTCTTAGTCATATAATCCAACAAAAAGTATTAAACACACGTATGGATTTTGTGTTACATTTCTCAACCTAACAAATTTTGATGGTGATTATTTTATTCCAATATATTTCTGACCCTTTTCTCTTTTCTCAAGATAAAGGATTGAGGCACTAAACAAAACAATACTAGAAAAAATGTTTACCAATATGATTTTGTATTTAATATTTCACAAGCTTCTTACTTTTGTAATAATTAACTTCTAAAATAATCATTTTTGTATCATCACAGTCAATATAAACTATTTTTCCAAGACAACAGCATAACTTTATTATGATTTTCAAGGACCCAAAACAGTTTAAACTAAAATAATCAATTTAAAACAAGCTTAATATATTGAAATTCAAAACAACTTTGAAGCTCAACTTCTAATTTCATTTGGGAAAGGAAGAGGGCATTTTTCAATTCAGGATCTCAGAAATTGCCTGATTTTCCAAGTACAGAAGCTTTCCAACATTACAGAATCAAAAGAAGTTTTTTTTTTTTTTTGTTCATGAATAATATTTATAAGCACACCAGTAAACTATAAAAATAACTGATGAATGGGTCTGAAAAAGAAGTACATATGAAAGGAAATGCAGTTACTATTACAGCTATTTGAGTCACAAGTAGAAATGTTCAGCGTGAATCTCTGCATCTGGGATGGCATCTAAAAACACGATACAACGGCCGCAAACTCTTCAAGAGGAGGAAAGGATGCAAAGATGATCCTGGATTTTTCGTAATGTTCGATTCGTGGTTGGGTTGGGCGATGTCTCATGTACAAGAGAGAATTAAATGATGCAAATAATCACAAATGCGAGGGCTTTATCCCTTTGAAGCAAATCCAAATAGCCCTAATGAAAATCTTCTTGTTCCTTGTTTTACTTCCTGATTGATAGAAGTTCAAAGCTACGGAGAGGATCGTCGTGGCCGCCTCTTGCTGTGTTTCGGACAAATGAGGTTGGCTTAGTGTCATGAGAGGAATGAAGTCTCTGAGTGGTAGAGGGGCGCCCCGTGCTTGCAACTAGTCGACGACCCTCGCCACTGTGATCACCAGAAGTGTTAGGCTTACTGCTTGAAATTATAGGTCTTCTTGAGGAGCTTCCATATCGAGAAGAAGAACCGCGTACTCGGTCAGGTTCAGGATGCTGAAAACAAGGAGAGCAATAAATTCAATATGAAAGTTAATATAACACCTCACTCTACAAATATGATCCCACCAAAATGCAATCGCTGCAACATCAAGGGAAGAAAGGTCATGTATGAAGTATCCTCCGAAATTGCAACTAATATATCATGTTTTAGTTAAATTCCCAAAATACATACTTGAATGGATTTTTCTTTTAAAATAATAATAAATGTAGGTAAGTGTCTTGCCAGCTTAACTACACCTCAACTATCACACGACAAATCACCCAACCCCCTACAATTTAGTTGTCAGGAAAATTCGTAGAAAATTAATTCCAAAAAAAGTGATCACTATAGGTTGAACTCATAACCTATTGGTTCTCTAATGTTCTCCAGACACTAGGCGAGTTGAACTCATGAGTGTAATGTGCTTCCAAATCGAAAAGGAATATAAATTCCATACATTTTTAGTTCAAGTTCAATGAAGATAATTTACCACATCCTCGTTAGCCTTTTGTTTAGAATGATCAACATGTGGACTGGAACCAGAGATATTCCTCCTGGAAAATACTTCAACTGCACCTGACAATCTTTCTCGGATCTCTTTCCCAACTACAACAAATAATACCAGCAAGTAATAAACTGTAAGTACGATACTAAAATGCAGCTATATTTATTAAAAATTAGTTCTTGATCATTCAAGAAGAAGACTGTTTTCTTAGTACGAAAAACATCCTGAAAAAAGACCTGATGGTCTCTCTGGCCTTTCAGCAGATGGTCCAGGAGTAAGTGCAGCTTTTCCACTAGCGTTCTACAAATGAAACCAGGAACAGATTAACAAATCCATATAAAAAAAGAAATTATAAACACAAAGAAAAAAGAATGCAAGTATTTACTCGGCCTCTGGAATTGCCTCCACCAATTTGAGGGTTTTTCAGTATAGTCCAGTCAAACACATAATCAAATTGATAGCCTGAAATGAAATATACAGATCCTACTAAGAAATTCATACTCAATGCCGAGAAGTAAAATGAAAAACAAAAAAGGAGATTAAAAAGCCACAGAACTCATTCAAGTAACAAAAATTTACAATACAAAACCAGATTTTTTTTTTGAAACGGAAACCAGATTTCATTAAGATGGATGAATGTTCAAAAACCAGGTCAAACAAATCATGGGTCAAGGCCTATCAAGAAAAGAATTACAGAAAATGGCTCCATTTTAGGGAGAAAGAAACGCTTGACCCGAAGGCCTACATGGAGGCTAAAGAAACAAATACTGTAAATATCAAGTTAGAAGGTTGAGATCTAGAACGATGAACTACCTTCTCGTATGAATAAGTCGCGGAAAAGTCGCTTTAAATATGAATAATCTGGTTTGTCCTCAAATCTTAGCGATCGACAGTAATGGAAATAAGATACAAACTCAGGTGAATGTGATTTGCAAAGCACCTATACACATAATTACAATAGATTAGTGGAACAGTAGCAAAGAAATAAATTCCAAAAAAGATAAAATATGTCCTATGATCAGGATGAGGCTGTGTTTGGTTGCAGGAAACGGAAACAAAATTGGTAATACAGAAACAAAGAAAAATATAAATTACATATAGTAAGTTAGCAATATACTTTGTTATTATAATTATTTATATTTGCAAGTGTTTGAGTCAGCACACCTCGACTACTTCCACAATCCACATGACAACTATCTGACCATTTACATAGTAAATTGGAATAAATACTGATTCCCTGTCCTCTAAGCACTTTATGATTGGAACGTCCTTATTTGACCATTAGGCCAACCCTAAAGAAATACTGACTAATTATTATAAATAAAATTAACATAATTAACGGTAATTACTATTAAACTAATAATAGTTTAATAATTAATACAGAGACCATCATTATTCCCAATTAATTTAACCATTCTATCTGAATATTACATATGGGAATTGCGATAAGCATTTTTCTTTTATATTCACTGGGGGTACCTCAATAGGAGTTGACATTTTCTTTTCACTGATTTTATCATATTTTTGCTTCTTTGTGCCTGCTCTAAGACCCTGCCAGGGAAGGCTGAAACAAAAATTGTTTACAGTCAACGCAAACATAAAACAAGATTAGGCAGCATTCATATAATAATGAGCGCCCTGAGAGTAATCTTTACGAGTTCAGTAGACCAACCTTCCTCTTAGGAAGTACATAAGCACATAACCAAGAGACTCTAAGTCATCCCTTCTGCTTTGCTCTGCCCATAAAAGAATCACAATATAAAACAAAATGTAGAAGCATTTACAAAGTTTTGTAATATATTTCCTTCCAAAACTACTCACCTATTCCTAGGTGAGTGTTAACACTAGCATAGCGAGCTGTGCCGGTGAGGTTCTTGTTCTCCCTGAAAAAGTGAGGAAAAAACTGTAAACATATATTGCCATGTCAAAAAGAGAAGCCTAATTTCTCAGCTCTCGGGTTAAGATAAGTTATTAACCTGTATGGTATATGCTTGTGAGTCTGCAGATCCCTGTACTTCTTTGCGAGACCAAAGTCAATGGCATACACCTATACCCAGGAATATTACATGAAATACTGATCAGAAAAAGAAAGAAAAAAAAAAATGTAATTGCAATTACGTAAGCTGTAACAAAAAATCATTATCCTTCATCAAAACTAAATCAAATACAACGGAAAATATAAATCACTGATCCTTCAAATTCGTTCTAGCCAATAATAATTTTTTTTTGGATAAGAAACGATTTCATTGATTCATGAAATTACAATATATAGATAAATAATATTGAGGATCAAATAAGAGATCTCCAGTCGTTAAGAAAGGAATCATAGCTATAAGAACAAAAGAGACGGTTAAGTTTACACCAAGATATAACATGATGAGTAATGGTGTAAAAAAAACTATGGTATGTAGATGCTAAGATCCTCTTGTTTCGCTTCAACCATATCATCCAGAAATTGAACCAAACCATTACAAGACTAAAATCTAACAGAATCTCCTTTTCATTGGGCATAGGCCACAGATAACCAAACAGAACTTTGAAAGAGCCAATACCTGATTGGCTTTCCGCCCAAGTCCCATCAAAAAGTTGTCAGGCTTTATATCACGATGGAGAAAACCTCTTGAGTGCATGTACTCAACCCTGTTAATCTGAGTGACAACAAATAGAGGGTGCTAATTATATCGATGATCCAACAAATCCTCACGTTAACAATACAAAAGTAGCCGTGCACACTTACTAATTGATCTGCAAGCATCAAGACAGTTTTCAGTGTAAACTTTCTATTACAGTAGTTAAATAAATCTTCCAAACTTGGCCCAAGGAGATCAATAACCATAATGTTGTAATCACTCTCAACTCCAAACCACTTGAGGTGGGGGATACCCGCTACATCAACAAAATATAGAATTTAGTAACCTCATAAAAAAGCTTATTAAAAAAAAATAATGGCCTTGTCCAAAATATTACAACATATATAGGCAAAGAAGTTAAATGAATAGCCAAGGAAAAGAGTAATTGTATCTGTATCACATTCACTTTGGCAACAAAAAACAATCATTATGAACTGTCTGCCAACAACAAGTTTAACTGAGCATGTATTACATTCATTGATAAGATCTAGGAAAACCTTCTCTAATGTAATAACTAATATGCCACCAGGACCAAGAACATCTAACTGTCCTGGCAGTTTTCATCCACCAGTAAATAATGGAAACGAAAAATCGCATCTCCCTATATATATATATAATTATATTTACTTCCCCATTACCAAGACAATTATACATCCAACCCAGGGGGTTTATAGGGGGGAGGAGAGAGAGAGAGAGAGGGGACTCACTTCCTCCTTGAAGAAGCATATACAATTTGGACTCATAGTGCAGTTGAGGATGTTTGGTTTTCACAGGTTCCTGAAAGAAAACAAAAACTAGACTTAGAAGAATTCATAAAAGAACTAATTTTTTGCTTGGTTGTATTCCTCAAAATATAAACATGATGAGTGCGAAGACATCGAAATTTTGGTAAAAAGATGATACTTTAGGCTTGTAAGCAATTAAGCATACATACGAACAAAAGAATATGTGTCACATCTAGGAACCACTAAAAACTAGATAAAAATATCAGACTGTCAGAAACTAGTGAAAAGTGTGAAACATAAAAGGCCGGTTCTTTAGAACAAAGAAATTGAGGTTTCTCGTCAAGAGGAACGAAAATGAGGTAGAGGGAATCAATCCAGACAAAATGGATATTTAATCCAATACACATGTATCAACAAAAAAAATACTGACTGTCGTGTAAGAGAAAGCAATGGAGAGATTACTAAGAAACACCAAGACCGCAATCCTTTCTTTCATATAAAGGTAAAAACTCCAACAAGGGAATACTATTTGCCATCAGCTTCTCAGTTGCCTTTTGTTCTAGTTCTAGTTCTAGTCCTCTCATCCGAGTGAGTCCACACACTTCACCAGCAAACGTCTTAATGAGCTTTAGAATGTTTCGAAGATCAGATCAATAGTACTTCTTGCAAATTTTCTTCTCCAAATCGGTATAATAATGACTAAATTTAACATTTTTAAAACCCGGTTACTGTCTCCATAAGAATGCATCAATAAAATCATCAAAAGAGGATATTAGCTAAGTTTCTTCCACGAGGCCGGTTAGCATTCTATTAAAAAAGACTATAGTTAAACATGATGAAGATAGTTATTTATAATTGACCCACTACATAACATGATCAAAGGACCTCAAAGCTAACAGCAATATCATAAAAAGGAAAAGTCAATTGAAAAGTGAAATTCAATCACATACTAGTTTAACAGCAACCTCCTCCCCAGTTTGCACATTAATAGCTGCAACAACAAAGAAAACAATTGGATCAACACCATGAAATTGAACAAAAAATCAAACAAAGCAAGAGAAACAGAAACACACACCTAAATAGAGCTCTCCAAAAGACCCACTCCCAATCTTCCTCCCGAGCTTGAACTTCCCCGCAATCACATGGTCCATGGTCCAATTCCTTAATCAAAAGTCAACCCAAATGCTGAAATGCGACAATCCCAACCCCAGATTCGCCTCAAATCGTCGTTTACAAGAGCGGGATCCTTTCCTCGGCAGGTAATTCCACTGCCGACGACTTCGCCACGAAACTGCCCTAGATTTCTATGATCAAAATCGATCCTCGTAAACACTACATAATTTGAGAATCGGGAGCGATTAGAAAACTCAACCCCAGATGGCGAATTGAAACCCTAGGTTGAAGGGAACCGAGCTACATTGACCGAAAGAAATCAAAATTAAAGGGGAAATTTGTGTTGAAAGATGAAATTGGGAACAAAATCAATGGGGGAAAAGGGGAAGAACAGTAATCGAAGAAGATGGGATTCGGATCGAAGAACGAAAAATTTAGGGGAAGAACGAAAAAAAATTAATCTCGAGAAAAGAAATAAAGAATAAATGTAAAGAAAACGAAATTAAAAAGGAAAAAAATAAATAAAGAGAAAATCGTGGCGATGAGAAGAAGAATCAGGCGGCCGATATATTTCTCTCTCTTTCTCTTCTTCTTCCTCTTTCTCTCTCTAGCATTTTTCTTTTTCTTTTTATTATTATTATTAATTTACATTTTTTTTAGGATTATTAATTTACATGTTTTTTAATATATATATATATATTCAAAAAAACATTGTCTTATTAAAATTATTTAACATTATTAAACCGATTTAATTAATATGAACTTTAAATTTGTTGGAGGAACTATTTCAAACTTTTTTTTAGTGCAAAGACTAAAATTAACATTATTGAACCGATGATTAATATGATAAAAATATATACTTAACTATAAGTTTCAAAATAAAAAAATATTTTCATCTACATTTTAATAATGTTAAATTTAAGTAGGGATTTTTACAAGAATAGACCAAATTTATAAAATATTTACAATACTAGGCAAATTTGAAAAAAATTAGCAATCATAGTCAAATATACGTATAAGTAATACCTTTTATATTGAATAGTTAATACATAATACAGTACCATGAGTATTATTTATATTGTATATTTGACTATGAATGCTAAATATTTTCAAACTTGCCTAGATCTATAATTATTTTGTAAAATTGGACAATCCAGTATAATTTTTTATTTAGGTATTTGGAGTAACAGTTAATATAATGTAATATAATATTAAAAAGACGGAGACTAATCGAGTTTAACACCACAATCACGAATTCGATATTAGAAATTAGTATTTACCTTTCATATTATTTAAGAGTAGTAGTGTCGTGCCCTCTATGTATGTTTCTTTTTTCTTTTAGACATCCCTTCATGTATGTTTGTTAATCTCTCTTCCTCCAATTTGTACTATAAAAAAATGAAAAAAAATAAGACTAATTTCAATTTTTCAATATATTAATAAATAAACTTCCTACATAAAAATAAATTTATCATATAATGAAATGCTATAGAATCAAACTTTACATTTAATTTTTGCGATCTAAAACATTAACATTATTATATTATAGTTCAACCACTTTTTAAGTGGGGAAATTTGAATTATTAACTCTCATTAACGGAGTATATATATTTAAGTTATAAATTATTATGAAATAATTTAGTGACCAATAAAGTCTTTTGGAATTAAAAGATGATGTCTCTAATTTATGAATTTATTTGCAATTTTATAGGTCAAATGACATATCCTAAAATAATAGTTAAGATGGGCGTAAATTAGTTCGATGAAGGGTATAATGGTAAATTAGTTATAATAAAGCGCCGCGCCGAACACGTTTGTGCTGTCAATGAAAAGGAAAAAGAGAGCCCACATTGCTGTTTCTTACACAGAAACGTGCTTCCACTTGGCCCCAGCCGGCAGCCATCTAATTTTTCACCCTCTTTCTAAATGTATGACTGTTCGAGCCAACTTGAATTCACTTTGACTAATATTATGGTATGTATTGTCTGACTCTATAATATTTAGATGTCAAGAAAATTAATTTTTTAATAGATGACCATTATGAATTGAATTCGTCACTTTAAGCACCCGTACAATAAAGTCCATAACAACTTATTTTCGATGTAATCTAAAATTTAAATATATATATAT
>JBBMEF010000018.1:5352103-5365257 GCA_037832685.1 Sicyos baderoa | reverse complement strand
TATATATATATATATATATATATATATATATATATATATCAATAATTAATAATGTCAACCATTTTGAAAATACATAAATATTGAGATTTAAGCCACATAGTAGATCATGGAATTGGGAAGTTTGAATCTTCTATTGGCAGTGGGAAGGCCTTCAAAACTGCTCCATTGGTCACCAACAATGCCCCAAATGTGATAGCCCTCATCAACAAAGCCTTTGCCTTGCTTTTATTTTGTATTTTTGTACTTCTTTTCCTTCATCTTCAAGTCCCCTATTCACTCCAACATTTTCAATTACAAAAAATAATAATAATAATTTGAGAGAGAAAAGAGAGTGACCTCAATGTGAGAGCAGACCATCCATGGTATCCAACTTGGATGAGATTATCAACAGTTGGAGATCTAAGATCTTCCCTTCTTGAGGATATCAAAAATATTTGAATCCCTTTGTCTTTAATTACATTGAAGAGCTTCAATGTGTGCTTTGCTGCTTTTCATCCACTCCTCTATGGCTGTTTCATTTATCTTTTCTCCCCTGCTTTGCACCAATATCTCTATCTTAAATTAAATGCATGATGTATAAATCTCAAGGTTTAAGTTTCATTTCATTATGTTTTGGTTTCTTAAAATTCAAAGTCAATTCGAACACCATAGCTCAACTGATATGATATATGATTTATGTCTTATCCGAAACCGTGTTGCATGTAGAGAGGGATATTGGACAAAAGGGTATCTCATCAACATCAAAGGATCCAAGCATCAATGCCATCACCTTGAAGGTTGCAACAGCTAGTAAGATAAAGCTTGACCTCCTCAATGGCCCTCTCAGAATCAGCACTGTATTGAGAAGATGTCATGTAATTCTTGATATGGCTAATGCATTCTTCAGCCACAATTTCAAATCCCCTAACATTGTTTACCTCAACATTCACCCTCCAACTCTCCCAATACATTTTCTTATCAAAGGGTCAGTATGGCCCTCATATACCAACCCTTAAACTAGACATTATTATCTCAAGGGAGTGTTATGAAATAATTGATTATTACTATTATTAATTTGAATTATTAGTAAAAATGTCAGTTCTAACATAAAAAAGAATGAAAATTGTAAAGATTCTAAAGAAGATGATATTGTAGATCTACATAAAAGCATTATTGTGTGAATATGTGGCAAAAAGGTCTCATTTTTTTTAAACAAAGATTTTGGTTCATGAGGACCTTAATGGGTTACACATTAAATGTTTAAAATAATGTAAGAAAACAAATCCAAATTTTCCACCATTCATTTGATACACATAAAGTAAAATGAAAATGACTAATGACAACAAATTTAGGTACATAAGCTAATGGGAAGCTTCTTGGGTAATATTGAAGTTTAACAAACAATTATTCTGTGTACTTTTTGACTTTATGTTTTGTAAAGAAAAAAAAAATAGAAAAAGTTCACTACAAGGTTTGAAAGGAATCTTTTTCTAGTCTATTTTATGGTCCACCAAAAGGAATAAAGACAAAAGATGGTGGACACAAATGAAAGGGCCAAGATTTACTCACTAATTTTAGCCTAATCTATTGTTGTAGTTTTATTTATTTTTATAAAGCCTATTTTTCTAAAAGTAAGAAAATAACCCTTTTTTATATAGATTATAATAGGGATGGAAAGTTCGAAGATTAAAACAATGGCTTCCTCAAAAAATACATGTATTTAGTCATCCATATGCCACATTTCAAACCAGGAGGACATTAATATTGAATTTATCAATCATTTTGATTTTAGTATTATTTATAAAATATATATCAGTGATCGGTGCGAGACAATCCATTTGATGATGTAATATTGAAATGTCAAATAAACTTGTAAAAAGTAATTTTTTGAGTAGATTACACAAGATCCTTTTTAATCACATGAGTTATTTTAGTTTTAGTATTCTATTTATAAATAATAAAGTTTACAATAACTTGGGTCAAAATTAGTTCTCTACCGACATGATTTTATTATTTGGTTGTAAAACAGTCCAATATCAACATCACGGGTTCAATAGAAGAGTCGGTATTTGTAATCCACCTCGACAGTACTAAAAAAAAAAAAAAAATAGTTCTCTAAAGACATGTTTAAAATGCATGGGTGTTTTTTTTTTTTTTTTTAAGTTCTTTCCGCTGTTAATAAAAGTGAAATACAATAAAGAAATAGATAAATGAACACTAAGATCCAAAATATTGCAAATAACCTAAACTCTGTGTTCCTAATTAAGACATATATTTGAATTCCTGTCTTACATATTTGATTATTTCCCAATTCACAGAAATGGGTATGAAGACAAAAGGTAAAACCCAGCAGAAAAACAGAGAAAAATAAAATTGAAATTAGAATTTGAATGAAAGAAAGCATGATCAAAGTTAAGAGAATAGGTTTGGAGATGATAAGTGTAGTGAAGAGATGTGTTTTGGCATCTAAAGTTGTGCTTCCACTGAGATTTGAACTTCAAAAGCAAGTGCCTCAAAGGAGGCTTCTTTGGATCATCACCCACATGAGAAGTTGAAGACCCACAATTCACAATTCACAATTCACAATTCCACAAACTAAACCCTAAAACCTTCATTTTTAACCCTTAAATCACATGAGAAGTTGAGTTGAAAATGAAAAGAGGTAATGTCAGAAATGAGTAACGCCAACCGCACTAAGGGGAAAACAGTTGGGGCCTTTTTCGTAGTTACCCACTTTTTTCACTCAAACAATTGGTTTTACCTTCCTCGTAACTGCCGGGTAAAAAAACGGATCCATTGCCAAAATTTTCTTACTGCCTTTTTGGTGGGGTAAATCGGTGGAAGCTGAGAACAAAGTAGGGACCAATTCGTTTCATAGGGTTTGGTAATGTTGTTTCTTATTTTTGATAAAAGAAAAATATGGAGACACATTTTGTGATTGTTTTTTTCTAAGAAAATTGCTCTAAATAGACACTTTTACCTCAACAACTTTTCAATATTTTAAAATTATTAATTAGTTATTTTCAATCCGTTGAAATCAATCAATTGAACTTTCAACTAGATAAAATGATTGTTATCAATCATCTAAATTAATGAAAGACAATCAATTCACTCAATTTTTTACTGATCATCAATTTACTTGACTCTTTTCTGCTATAAACAAACTTGGTTCAAAATCTAGCTCTTTATGTAATTTTTTTATATTTTGTTCTTATACATGAAAAAACTCCATTGTTACTGAAAAACTAAATGTGGTAATCATTTTGAATTTCATGAAAGTTTAATTAAGTATGAGAATCTTTTGTATCATTTTAAAGTCAGATTGGTGGTAGTTTAAAAATTACTTGGAAAAGGGGTAAAAGAATGTTTTATATCATGTTAAAGCTTGATCATAATGTTGGCAACGGATTGATTGGGGCAAGGAAGAAAAGGTAAAATTGAAAGATTATGTGTGTTTGGAATAAAAGAAATTATTATTTTGAAATGCAAAAAAAATAATTATAAAAAGAATGATTATATACAAGGTGCAAAGGATGATAATGCAAAACAAAAATAGTGAGTATGAAAAAAAATCTTTCTATGCAAAGATTCAAATTAATGAATTTGTCCATCTAAATTAGAATAACAAGTCCCTGAGGAGAATAAAATAAAAGGTGATTATGAAAAAAGTGAATTTGTGGGGATGAAATTATGGGGAAATATTTTTTTATGGCCAAAATGCAAGTAAGATAACGATTCTCCCCTAATCATTCTCTACTTAAAGTTGTGTTCATCAAATGAACTAGTTTGTATAGTTAAAAAACCAAATACATATGGAGGAAGAATTACGAATCAATAAATCAATCAGAGAGGCATATATGGAGGAATCCAAATAAACCACGCAAATACAAACAACTCTTCTTCTTTGTTTTTAGGAAGTTCCTAGCAATAATGGATAGAGATATATAAGTGGGAAAATTTTCTGTTAAAAAATCAAGTACCTCAATCATTTCCAAGGCCCTCTATCCCGCAACCACGACGCTCGTAGCAAAGTCGAGAAATGACAAGGTTTCCTCCTGATAATTTCCTTCTCTAGCCTGTAGAGGATCTGATAGAACGGAGTTTGAATGGTATGGTACCATAAATCAAATCACAGGCACAACAAATTAAGTTCATATATAGAGAGATAAACACAGTGAATGAATATCAACCAAAACTCATACCGATCATTTTCATCTCAAGATAAAATAAGTTAATAATCCCAGACAATGAAATTGAATCTTAAAATCCTAGAATGGAGTAGGGTAAAAACGACAAATCACTTGATTTGATATTCAAACAATAGCATTTGCAGCACTCGCAATTCGCGGCCAGAGATCAGCGCATTCCTTTCCAATTGGGCCTGTTATAGCAGAACCTATAGACCACAAGAATGAAGATAATACAGTATAAGTACTCAAAACTACATTCCTAGCTGGTATGCATGCAACAGACTTTTTAATTTTACTACTCTCCTTTTATTGTGAAGGTATTCAGATTAAAATGTTACATACGGACTTGATACTTTAAAGAAAAAGAAAGGCATACCTTTCATCTCTCCTTTGGGGTTCACAATGACACCAGCATTATCTGCACAATGAACAAATGCTATTGTTTAACAATGTATTGTTCAATTTAAATGGGTGAAGACATGAAGTACAAGAGAGTTGCTTTCCTATCAAAAAAAAGTACAAGAGAGTTGCCCAGTTTCACAATCAAATAAAATATAGTTTTTTTAACTCCATTACGCTATGTGAAACAATCCTTCTAAAAAATCGACAACACACATAACTTGATAACCATTCGTATGATAAAAACATTACTACTAGATCACGTAGTTTGCAAACGAAGAGAAAAATAAATAAATAAAATAGAGGTATTAGGGTATTAGTTTCTCTGAAAAACATTTTCCCAAAGAAAGCACCAATGTACTCCCAATATCAACACTCACAAAACTTGGGCCAACATGACCTTCACAAAACTGGCATTATTCTAAAATTATCTAAACTCAAAATTCACATTAAAGCAGGTTTCATCAGCAAATTATATAAAACAAGAACGTTTCCATCAGGCAACAAATAAATGGCCGATCAACGTTAACTAGAACAATAACAGTAAGCCGACACAAACTAACCTAACAGCAAAAAGATAGCATCGGTAAAATCAATAATGGAAAAAATGGTGAATGAGATATGCCTTGAACTATGATACCCCATGATTACTCAGTGGGAGTCTCACTGCCCAGTTAGAAAGTGGTGATCTCGTAAAACTCTACTCTCGTACCAAATTGTAATGAAATAAAACGTGAGAGATGACAAGGTGTAATCTTCGTGTACGGACAAAGGAGATAATAGTTTTAATAGGAAATACAAAATATGGAATGTCAATTAAGAGAGGCTAGGGCTTTAAGCGAGTTTATATAGTGGCACTCTCATAAAACCCTATTACAATACTGGTTCAAATGCATAAAAGCTCCTATACGAAAACCTAAATCCAATTATATATTAACTCGTGCTGACCGGGATATCACATAACTCAACAATGATTGGAAACTAAATAAGACGAACAAATTGAGAAGTAATTACCTTCGAAGTACATAAAAACACCATCCTTTCGGCGCCATGGCTTGCGCTGCCTGACAATTACAGCAGGTAGCACCTTCTTCCTAAGGTCAGGTTTCCCCTTCTTGACCGTCGCCATGACCATGTCGCCAACACAGGCGGACGGCAAACGGTTGAGGCGGCCCTTAATCCCCTTCACAGAAATGATGTACAAGTTCTTGGCTCCAGTGTTATCGGCACAGTTCACTGTAGCCGCCACAGGAAGACCTAGAGACATCCTAAACTTGTTCCCGGCGGAACCTCCCCTACCTAAATCGACACACATGAACAACAAATCTCAAATCTAAGAGACGAAGAACAGAAATAAAGATCGGTATCAACTGTTGCATAGGGAAATTGAACGGAGATAGAAGGATCAAATTGTACCTCGCTTCGACATTGTTAACGGCGGCTCTCCGGCGGCCTTCTCTCTGTCTCTTCTCCGGCGAAAAAATGAATGAAAGCGAATGCGTAACTTGATATATGAAAGACGACGGCACAGAGTCTTCTTCTTCTGGTGTTAGGGTTTTAGTCGATGTGTTTGGATGCGGGTTTTTCCAATCCTTTCCGTATTTTTACCAAGCCAAAACGAGCGTTTCACGTGACTTTATACGACGGCGTTTCATAATTACACTTTTTTTTATCTGTTTATAATTACACTATTATTTTGGAAGTATGTAGTTGTTTTTTAAGCTAAAACTTTATTAGTACTAAAAAAAAAAAGCTAAAATAACCGTTTACCAACTTTTTTTTAAACTATTTGTGAGTATGGATTTTTTTTTTATGTAAACTCTTTGTAAATTAAAAAACTAGAAAAGGCCTGAAAATGAGGCTAGAAATGGCATGGTAAAGAAAAAAATAAAGAAGAATGAATGACTTTCATCAAACTAAATCTTCCATCGATATTTCTATCAGCTTAGCCATCGAGTGGGTCAAACTGTTAGACTCCCTTTTGCATCAAGAAAACGATAGACTTATGAATCGTCTTGCTAAATGTTTTATTTCATCCACCAAGGCTCCCAACTCATTTTTGCAAGACACGAAGAATCAAACATCTAACCTTCCATTAGTATAAGATGCCAATTAAGTAAGTTCATTCTTTTAACAATTTTTTCTTGTTTTGTTTAACATAATTAACTAACTATAGTATAGCTTAACGATCGAGACGAAACCTATCTAACATTAAATGATGTTGAAATAATAATTATAGAAAAGTGGTGAGGGATTCAAACTACACTTTTATATCTATTTAAATATTTGTTTATTATAATTTTGACCTTCTTGATTATCATACCATATACTTGAGCTTGGCAATTATTTAAATGAATATATTACAAAATCTATCCATTCAAAATAAATATTATGAGAGCTAGGTTTTAAAAATAAAACTTGTAATATGATATTTATATAGTGCAAGAGCAAAGAAAGTTATGTTATTGAACATTTATTTGGAGGATTACAAAAAAGTGAAAGAAACTTAATTGAAAGCTAGAAGTAGTGATAAGGGAAGAACATGAAGCGAGAAGAAGCATCCGTACACTCCAAACTCCGATCAAACCAATGAACAATTTCAACTTCCCCACTTCCAATCCCACAACAAACCACACCCTCCGCCGTCTTCAAGTAAATCCTCTCCGAATCCGACGCCGGGAAACCCACAATCTCAACAGATCGCCACCCATCCGCCTCCGCCTCCGCCGCAGAACTCGCACGCAGCGTGTTTGCGTTAATGCCAACAAGACCCTCAACGCTAAATCTACTCTTCAAACCCCACAAATCCCTCTCCTTAAGAACCCAAATCTCAACAACCACGCCGTCGGTCGACGCCGCCACCACCTCCCCGCCCGCGACGGCGAGGCAACGGGAAACCACATTCCGCCGATACTCTGTTTCCTCAAACGGAAAACTCACTTCCATAAACTCGTTTTTAAACAAATTGAAAGAATAAATCATCGATTCGAACTCCAACCAGTAAAAAACCCCGTTCAGAACCACCGCCGCCGGCCCTTCAAACGGCAGAAAAAACGAAGCCATATACAAATCGAAGTTCAACCGCCGCCATTCCCCTGTTTCAGAAGAGAAAATCTCAATGGGCTTGAACCTTAATCTCCCAAATCGAAGGATGGTAAACGAATCAGAATCATGGGAATGGAACCCGATTTTCACAGAGGTGAAGAGATTTATGGGTTTCGGGATTGAAATCAGGCGATTGGAAACTGCGTTCCAAACAGAGTAATGTACAATGGGGTTCTTCTTGGGTCTGCCGCAGAGGATAAGGCCGTTGCTGGAGGCGATAATTTGGAGATTGGTGAAATGGGTTTTGGAGAAATTTGGGGAGGAAGGGAAGACGTGTATTGGCGAGACGCCATTGTCGGAGATGGTGGAGCTTTGGAAGAAGAAGACGTGTTGCAGAGGGGCGGAAATGGCGGTTTGAAGAGATAAATATTTGGAGGAAATTAGGGTTTTCCAGAGCTTAGAGACGCAGTTTGATTTTGCGAGTGATTTTAGAGACAAATGTTTCAGAATTTCGATGATTATGTCTTCTGGTATGTAGCTGTTGTTCTTCTCTGCCATGGATTCTTCCTGTTGAAGAAGAAACAAATAATTTATTTTAACTAAATTTTATTTGTTTAATGAGAATATATAGCGTGAGTTTTGAGAGACTTTATTTCGTTGGTTGGTCTTTGTTTAATGTATTATTATCGATTAATTTCATGCAAATTTTCCATTAAGAATAAGATGTTTGAGGCCAAAACAAAAAGAGACGAGGAATAATTCTCTATATACGGACAGTCATTTTTCTTTAATTACATTTCAAATTTCATAATTATTTCTTTATTATTCAAAATTATTTAGCTAAAAATAAATATAACTCTAATAAAATTATGTATCTTGAATTTTTTCATTATGTTGAATTTTATTAAATAACATAAAGTTTTGGTTCAAAACTAAATGATAATAGAAAGAATAACTCATATAACTTACATAATACGATAAAAACTCTTTAAATCTAGGTTTGATATTATTTTATTATTTATTTTTTAAAAATTTAAGTTTATATTTACTCAATTTTTTTATTATGTATTCCATTTTTTCTTTAATATATCTATATTTCCTAAAAAAAAAAAAAAAAAAAATGAAAGCTAACTAAATTTTAAAAATAAAAATAAACTTTTGGAGCATTTTTTTTCTCCAATTTTTTGTTATATGTAAACATAAAAAAAAAAAAAAAAAAAAATTATGGTTAAACAATTGCTGTGGGCTTAAATTTAAAAAAATTAAAATAAAAAACAGAATAATTATCTAAGCTGACCTAAGTTCTTGGAGAGCAACAACAAATACTACGATAAAAGAAAAAAAACCAGTATTTTATTTATCTTCAACAGTAAATTGTTCTTACTTTGGCAGCGGGTGAGACGGCGGTTCTGATCGGCATTTGAAATTCCGGTGAAAAGCAACGACGGAGGTAGAGGATGAGCCGCCGATAGTTTTCAGAAGCTTCGTCAGTGAATAATGGTTTATTTGTAAAGGCGAATAAAGAGAAAGTTGTATATATAGGGAGAAATAAAATCGAATCCATACATATTTAGGAAAATATGGAATTATTTTCCTACATGAATATGGAGATGTCGAAACATGATTTTTCTTTTCCAATTTTTTTAATGGAAAATATTAATCGATAATTAATGAAAACAAAAACTAACTGAGGAGGAATAAAGCTATTTGCCCAAAAAATAAATCATTAACTAATCAATATATTAAGAATTTATTAACAAAAGTAAAACTCTAACAACATTTTATATGACTTAATAACCATAAATATTTTATACGATTTATATTGTTGAATTAAAAAAAGAAGAAGAATATAATGCATATTTGTTTTTGTTTTTTTAGTAAACATGACTATTCTATTAAATTTATATTAGCAAATCATTTAGTAACTAATAATTCACAATAATATATATAATAAAAAATAAATATAGTAACTATATTTTATTAGTGTCATTGACTTAATAATAAAAAATGTTACATATTAATTTTAAACTCCAACTTCAAATATTGTTGAGTTAAAATCGATATAAATATATTTTTATGACAAAGAAAATTTATTGAATGCTAAAAAAAATATTTCCATCAAAAAGTTTTTTTTGTTTAATACAAATGAGGGAAGATTTGAATCGTAGTCTCATTACGGTGTTAGGAGAGTTATATTCTTGTTAACTTCTTTAAATACTTTTCAAAATTAATGAAATAAATAGACACAAGGTTTATGGAGGGAAGTGTAATTTAAGCCTATCATTTCTTTTTTTTTTGAAGATTAAGCTAAATTTCTTTAATAAAAAACAATATTCAGACGCTACGACGTCGTTTGCGCTATCGCTATACTAAATCGGAAGAAAACCAAATTCATCGCCGGCAAAAACTTGTTAAAAAGCTCACAAAATTGGACAAAATGCCGACATGCACCGCAGCCATCATTCCGGCCACCAACTTCCCCGCTCCGCCGCGTAAATTCCCCCCGCCGGCGAATTCAACCTCAAAATCAACCAGATGCCACGTCATCACCAGAATGTCCCTAAACCCATCAAACGGTCCAAAATCGCCCACCTCACCTCCATCCCTCTTAGCCTCAGTCACCAATCTCTTATGGGGCCCATCTCTGCCGCCGGGGCTCTTAGTCGCCACCGTCCGTACCGCCTGGGAGGCCACGTGGCAGCTCATGATGACCCAGCTCGCCCCCTCCGACAGCTCCGGCGGCTACTCAAGACCCTCTTCTCAATTTCGCGCCACCGCAAATTCCGGCCAAATCTCAAACAACCTCCATCTCTACGTCGGCCTTCCCTGCCCTTGGGCCCACCGGACGCTCATCGTCAGAGCCCTAAAAGGCCTCGAATCGGCCGTGCCCGTCTCGGTCGCGGGCCCCGGGTCCGACGGATCGTGGGAGTTTCGGGAGGATCCGGCGGCCGAAAACGGATTGCTGAGACCCGGATTGGATAGGGGAAATGGGTGCAGAACTTTGAAGGAGGTTTATAGACTGAGACAGGGTGGTTATAGTGGAAGATCCACAGTTCCTATGCTGTGGGATGTGGAGAAGAAGGAAGTGATTTGCAATGAAAGTTTTGATATAATTCAAATTTTCAATTCGGGTCTCAATGGGTTGGCTGAGAATCCGGATTTGGATCTGTCGCCGCCATTGCTGATGGGAAAGATTGAAGAGTGGAACAGAATTATATATCCTAATGTCAACAATGGAGTTTATAGGTGAATATCTCTGTGATCCTAACTCATGAGTTTTTCTATTTCTCATGATCTTTTAAGTTGTGTTTGTGCGAGAAGAATGAGAATGGTTATGATTATGAGAATGATGAGAATATAGGAGAGAATGATTATCGGGGTAAATGATTTTCAATATTTGAGGCGAAGAAAATGATTATGGAGGAAAATTGTTAATTCTATTGGGGTTAAGAAAACAAGTGGAGAATAAAATAGTGAGTAAAAATGGTTAGGTAGAAAATAAAATACACTTATGTCGAGAAATAAAAAGTGGTTACGAGATAATGATTCTCGGTGACCCAAATATGGGTAAGAGAATTATTCCTCTTATAATTATTCTCATCCTCCTTATCCTAATCACCCCTGAGTAATTAACAATTGTGTAGTTGTTATGCGAAGTTGGTCAAGGATCAAGCTGCTATGGATTGGTCTAGTAGTTAAAAGAAGTAAACATTTATCCTTGTATTGGTTTCTTAAGAGTGGTTGTTCTGAATGTGTATATTTTTGTTCTATAATGTTGCACCATTTCCAGATGTGGGTTTGCTCAGAGTCAAGAAGCATATGACAAAGCTGCCAATGACCTATTTTCGACTCTCGACATGTTAAACGACCATTTGGGCTGTTCACGATACTTGTGTGGTGAAAGTTTGACTCTGGCAGATGTTTGTTTGTTTACAACCTTGATTCGGTTTGATCTGGTGTATAATGTTCTGTTTAAATGCACAAAGAAGAAGCTGCTTGAGTATTCAAATCTTCATGGATACATGCGAGACATTTATCAGGTAATCTATTTTTCAAACCCTGCCAATTTTCCTGGTTTCATGTGTTGGGTTTCTAAATCTAACTAATCGAACTCGCTCACGGTCGAAGAATTAAGAGGTTTGTATAGATTAAACACTCTATGGTGTAAGCTTTTGGATTTAGTGATAGTTCGACATCAAGAGTAAGTGGTAGTCACCAAATCCACCAAAGATTCTCTACCAAATCCACCAAAGATTCTCAACTCTCTTAAACGAAACAAGAACCTGAGTTCATCCAAACAATTCAGAAAAATGAGAGCTATCAAAAGAAAGGCCTAGGACGCATAGATTTTTTTTTGTTGATAGGAAACAGAAAACTTTTCAAGATCATACATAGCCTCGGATCGTCCAAATGATGTCGAACAGTCTAAATCAAGGTAGCCACGGTCCATGATCCGAGGGCACCCCTGCAACCTCAAATCAAACTTCATCGAGGAATCGACGAGGTTGAAGGACTAGAACCAATTCCTAATTCATCGTAGTATCTTTTAGAAAATATTTGAAGTCTTGTTTGCTGTTTTCTTGACCTTAACCATTTTCCTATTTTGTACATTTCCACTTCTCCTAATAGTTCTTAGCTACAATCCCACATATAAAGGATCCTGTTTCTCAGTTCTTAGTACTATGGTTTGCTTTCTATTCCATTTCTACCGATACTTCTTTTTCGTCGAGTTCCACTATGCCGTGCACGTATATCTATATATAGAGTTCTTAACTTCTATCATCCCTAATCAGTCTAATTTCAACCTGTGATCAGATTCCAAAGGTTGCAGCAACTTGCAACTTTACAGTAATAATGGATGGCTACTACAAAACATTGTTTCCACTAAATCCAGGGAATATTAGGCCAACCATGCCTACCAGTTGCTACCATGAAGAACTCTCAGTACCTTCCAAAAGAGAGTCACTGCTATTCGTAGACAGAAGCAAACAGGTTTCAGTTTGAGACAGGTAATTCCACCAAATTAATATAGTTTTGGATTTCTATTCTGTATTTGGATTGCTGTGTGTATTAGTATCTAGGTTCAACCTCTCCAACTGACTTTCTAACTAAGAAAGCACAAATAATAAAGAAAATTGAATTTCATGACATGGGAAACAAATACAAAAGATCCTATTTGGTTATAATACTTTCCAATTCTATGAATAATTCTTCTCTGCATTTGTCACCTTAGAATACAACCAAGCTTGAATCATTCTTTTTTGCCCTAAGAGGTTGAACTTAAAGTTCCACAACATAGAACATCCCAACTAATGACCAAACAGTCATAAAGAAGAAGAGAGTAGAAAGGAAAAGGAAAAATAAATAACTATATATATATATATATATATATATATATATATATATATATTTTTTTTTTTCTTTTTTCTTTTTTTTGAATCCAACAACATTTGGGGGAGGAGGGTGATAGACCCCCGATTAGACAAGTGTATACCAGGCGGGGCTCAAGGAGCGGCTCAGGGACGGGACAGCAGTAGGACA
>JBBMEF010000018.1:5339206-5352003 GCA_037832685.1 Sicyos baderoa | reverse complement strand
TTCCCACAGTCTCTGAGACTCCCCTGCCCCAAACTCCTTCCACCTTCTACGAGCCCCATCAAAACAGAAGCCTTGCTTCATACTTAATAGCATTTGAATTCCAGAAGCGCCGTTAAAAAACGGACCCCAAGAACGCCCTCTTCTAGCTCTCCATAGAGGGTAAATAAGGGCCCAAAAACACACTCAAAGGTGTCAATCGTCGTTCACCGGACTATCTCCAAGGAGATCATCCTCGAGCCCAAGAGAGCGTCTCTCTCTCAAAGATAGAGAGAAAGACAACTTCTTATTTTCATTTTGTGGAATTTCTAATCCCTAGGGGAGTTTTACTTAGACATCAACAAATTCTACATAGACAATACTACTCTTAAATAATTTGAAAATCAAATATAGTGACATGGAATTAAAATAGATAACACAAAAAACCAATGACCCATTAAAATAAAAAAATAAAAAAATCAAAATATAGGAACCTTGGGCACTAGTTTAGGTTGTATGATTTTTACCATATTTTTGGAGACAAAATAAAACAGGGAAAAAAGTTAGATAGACACGCTTGAAGCCAATTTTAGAGGTAACGGAGAAATTCATTCAAAATACCAAGAAAAGATATATATATATATATATATATATATATTTAAAAGAAAAAAAAAAAAAAAAAAAGGGTTAGGGCTAAGCCTAGAAGAAACAGTAAAGAAGAAGACAATGATGGAAATGGAGAAGCACAAACCAGACAGGTGGGGTCCAATTCCTCATCAATTCAATCAATGCCGTTGCTTCAATGTCAAATCTCCCCCTTCGCCATTAAAACCACCTTCAAATCCCCACCATTTTCATGATTTCTGAAGCTCAATTTGCAGAACAATCCATGTCCGCGATCTCCGCAGATGTAAACGCGGCCATGGCGGCGGCGGCGTCTTCCGAGGATTCCTCGTTCCCGGAGGAATCCGAGATCGATTTGGGGCTAGGGCTCAGCCTTGGCCTCCGCGATTCGGCTCGCAAGATTCAGAAAGTTGCCATGGTTCAGTTTGGGAAGATTCTTACGGCGGAGGATTTGGTATCTTCTCGTTCGTCTTTGTCTTCTTCGTCTTCGTCCGTGTGTTCTTCGTCGTCGCTTCGTCGAGTCAATGTCACTGGTGGGTCGAAGACGAATTCTGATTCTGCAGCAACTACTAATGGCGGGAGGTATTCATATTGATTTGATTTGATTACTGATGAATTTAATAGACTGTTTATATGATTTTTCCCATGTTTGTGAAGTATGCAAGTTTGATTTCTTTGATTGATCATACTAATTTTAGATATGTCTATTATAACACAGTTCTTGGTAAATTAGTAATGTTTACAGGATTCTTTTGTAAGTCTCTTTGTATGGCTTTTTGTTTTTGTTAGCTGTGAAATTACATGTGTTTTGACTGTCTGTTGTCTTACCCAACTTGCACGCATCTCGATTATTGTTATGGAATGGACCTTGGTGATATGTCAAGAAAACTTGTAGAAACCCTTTGATCATACAACATTTTGATGTCAATAAAATTCATTATAAATAAATTACTTGTTATATGTTCATCACAGATTGAATCCACTCCAAGTCTTTCTTGACCATTTGAACAGTTCCTTTCAGTACAATATTGATTCGAATCTCTGGTTATTTATTTTGATGAATCCGATACTGACAGATATGCTAGCTGTTGGTTCCTTTTATGGTTCCTCTGGTTCCCCCTTTCTCATCCCAAAAGGAAAACAGTAAACTGAATATGGATAGGGAATCATTTTGAATTCTTTTTGGATATTAAATATAATAATACTGAAAATTTTGAAAACTGGCCTTTGCTAGACTTCAAAGGACCAGATACTAGATACCCTGATATGATTTGACTGCTCTGCCCTTTGAAATATTGTTTCTAAAACTTGTATATTCCTCTTGGCAGTTTATATGGTAGAACTAGTCAACATTTGAAAATAAAAAACAAAAAAACTTAAAGACAACATTCAACCGAACTCTACCACGTAATCAGAGAATTGGACTCCATAGACTTGAGATGAAAGTTCAAATCCTCCCAATTGTTTTCATTTAGCCGACATTGAAAAGCTAGTAAGCGGGACCGAGAAGGTAGTTGCCCTCCGTAATCAGTGCGCATGTTTTGAGCCAACTAACAACTAGTTTTCAAGAGATTTAATATTATATATAGCTTAAGCTAACTACATAGATTTGGACCTACACCGCACCATAGTTTTACACGGCTTATTTGTTTGTTTGGCCAAATGTGGTTACAGTTTTGTAATGTTTGTCTCATGAGTTGTTCTAAAAAAGAAAATCTCGAAATATGAGTATCAGACATTGTGCAGTTGCACATTCCTATTGCGTCAATCTTTTTTTCTTAGGTAACTTAAAATGTCAAATTGTCACCTCTATGTGAATATTTTTTAAGAAGAATTTTATTAATTGGCGGTGGGAGGATTCGAACCATAACTTCTTAGTTCTAGTTATTGAGTCATACATGACATGACTGGACCTCTTCTCTTTTTGGCAAGAACTTGATTAATGTTGAAACTCGGATTTTGGTTAGAATAGGATACTTCATGGTCAATTATTTTTTAATATTTTGATTTACTTTTTCAGAAGTAGCCAGGTGGTGGGATGGCCCCCTATCAGAGCTTCTAGGATCAGTACCTTGGTTAACCAGGCAAAACCTCATTCTGTAGAAGAGTTCAAGGCAGATTCTGGGAAGAATAAAAACAAGCATTCGGTAGCAGGAACACTTAATGGCGTCGGTGATAAAAACAAAGCAAATGAAGAGAGTATGAATTCCAGAAATTCGTTGTACGTGAAGGTGAATATGGATGGAGTTCTTATTGGAAGAAAGGTTAACCTCAGTGCTCACAGTAGCTACGAAACCTTGGCCAAAACCGTAGAGAACATGTTCCTTGATCCCACAGCATTAGTTGATTCAACTGGTAATCCCTTTCTGAACTCTGTAATCTCATTTATAGAAGTGATCTTTTTGTGGTTTCAATCCATGAAATTGAATATTTGCTACTCAACAAGAAGTGAATATCCCCTAGAGTTCAATATAATGTTGTGTTGATCGCCTGAATGGAACTGAGTTTTGTGATAGACAGCGTTGTACTTAAAAGATATTTCGGGTTACTTTAAAGCTGCCTAAATTAGGTTACTGTTGAGATGAGAGTGCTAATGTTGAGAATCTTTGGGAGAAAGGGCTCTCTTCTTGAGGTAAATGCTAGCATTTTCTGGATTGAACAGTGTTCTTTAATGAGTGTGGAGAGAAACTTCTTATTGTCAGTAAATTTAACTCTTAGGATTAGGAAGAGTTACCTTATTAGTTTATTGATATTTTATCATGGACATAGTGTTGTTATAATCAAGTCATGAAGTTAGACATGGTAACCGATAACAACTCTTTTTCATATGATACAGGATCAAGCATAAAGGAGCGTGACATAGTGAGACCCTCTAGACTATTACAAGGACTATCCGAATACATTCTTACTTACGAAGATAGGGACGGAGATTGGATGCTAGTTGGCGATGTTCCATGGGGGTATGCATCTTTCACTCTAGTTAAGCTAATTGATAATTTCCTATCAAAGCAATTGAAAAGTGAATATCTACATTTTACCCTTTATCTGTTTGAGGTCTAACGCCTTACTATTGGAGCTTGTAGAATTTTTAACCTAATGCGTCAAATGAGCTAACGACTTGACTCTCAATAATTGTTCTTGCATTGTTGAAAGAGGTCTTTTATCTTCTTTTCTTTCCTTGTTCCGTTTAGTTCTTTATTGGCATCTCTTGATCAACTGCCCGAGTTCAAATAATGAAAAATGCTGAACCAGCTTGTTGGTTGATAGAATTAACCTGATCGGCTTAAATTTTTGAGTTGATTGGTGATTTAACATGATTGTACATGGTATTAGAACATGAGGTGTCATATGTTTAAATTCCAACCATGTCGTTTCTATCTCCAATCAATATTGATTTCGACTCGATAGATATTCTTAAATTTCCAAGTCTAC
Source organism: Sicyos baderoa (assembly GCA_037832685.1). Classification (NCBI taxonomy): domain Eukaryota; kingdom Viridiplantae; phylum Streptophyta; class Magnoliopsida; order Cucurbitales; family Cucurbitaceae; genus Sicyos; species Sicyos baderoa. Next base: position 5,347,971 of record JBBMEF010000018.1, on the reverse strand, counting down.
TAGTGAAGGAGCGTTGGTTAATGATTAATATAATTAAATTTACTCGAATCCATTGACTCAAGTGATTTAACAGATTCAATGCAGCTTCTCGAAGTTTTGTTTTGTTTTGTTTTTGTTTTTTTTTAATCCATCTTTTATACGATAACTAATGGTCTTCTCTCAAGTCTTAACTTTCTTGCCAAGAGGACTCAATCATCACAGACATCTTTTCTTTTTTTATTTCATGTTTATTTACTTACTGGTCTAGTAATTTTGACTCTCTTTTGATCATATTTCCAGAATGTTCACCAACTCCGTAAAGAGGCTTAGGATAATGAAAGCAGCTGAAGCTAATCAAATTGGCAGCTGATTTGCCAGCAGGATTGAAACTCCCAATTGAACAAGTTATTTTTTTTTTTTTTTTGTTGGAAGTGAAGGAATTGGTAATATATAAGGAAGGCCAATATAAGCTTGAAAACTGTTCAAAGGAGAGGTAATAGGCGAAGAAGCATTTTGAAAAGAAAAAAAAAGGTTTTATTTTTATTTTCATTTTCTTTTTGGGTTTTCTGATCTTGTTCCCCTGCTCTGGGAATTGCCAATTTGTGTCTTTTGGAAGTGACAGCCATAAAGCCATGAGATGTGGGAATGTTTATGTTGTGAATATGAGAGCAAACAATGCTCTGTTTTTTTTTTTTTCATGCTGTGATGTTCCCTGTTCTGGTTTTCTTCTCACTCAATGGATATTGGAGAAGATGATGTGGTTGTGTTTGTAAACAGAGAAAGTTTTGGAATTTCAATAAAAGGAAAAAGGATTACATTACAGTAATAAGCTTGTATTTGCTTATACTTATATTGCTTGAAACTTCAAATATTATTTGTTATACAAGCCTCTCCCATTTCAGTCCATAAAGAGGGGGAAAAAATCATCATTCTAAAGGCAGATATGCAGATTATACTATACATTGTCTGCCCTTGTACACACCCCCAACAAATGAGCCAATCATTACAATTAAGGAAAAGAGTAAAAAAGTAACCATTCCTACTTACAAAGATGAATGTAAAAAGATCAAAAGACCAAAAGAGGGGGTGGTGTGGTTTTAGTAGGCCAATTCAGTAAAAAAAAAAATCCATTGTTGTTCCTTCTATAGAACGCCATTTGGATGCGATCATACTAGCACTAATGCACCAGATTCCATCAGTTAAGCGTGCGTGTTTGGGTGAGAGTAAAACTTCTATAGAAGGCCATTTACGGGAGAAGGGCTGAAAACTGGCTTCTCTTTGTTAGATCCAAATCCTTCATTGCCACTGTTGCTTTTTCTCCTTGGTTTTGCTTCTCCAAGCATTGTTATTATATCTCTCATGGAGGGCCTATCTTTTGGATGCTTTGCAGTGCAGAGAAGTGCTATTCTAAGAACAAATAGCAATTCTTCTTGAACATGCTTGGAATTTCCCAGATTGGGATCTAGTGCTTCTTCTAAGGGTCTGTTGTCTATAACCTTCCTTCTAATCCATTCGACAATGTCCACGGATTCTCCGAACTCGGGATCTAATGGCTTCTTCCCTGTCAGTAGCTCTAGAAGAACAACGCCGTAGCTGTAAATGTCTATCTTTTCATCAACCTTTAAAGTGTATCCATATTCTGCAGAACATAAGTCACAAAGTAGATAATCAAATTGACTGTTGTATAATCATTCACAAGTTAATAAGAAATGTTGGAGATGAAACTCACCGGGGGCAATGTAGCCATAGGATCCAGCTACCATTGAAACCGTCTCGTTCTTCCGAGCCATCATTCGTGCTAACCCGAAATCAGCTAACCGTGCTTCAAGATTTGAATCGAGAAGTATATTGTTTGGCTTAACATCGCGATGAATGATGGGTGGGATGCAATCGTGGTGGAGATAAGCTAACCCTTGTGCAACTCCAATTGCTATGTTGTATCTTGAAACCCAGTCCACAAGCAGCCTACCTGCTTGTTTACCATGTAAGGCTTCTCCAAGGCTCCCATTTTGCATAAACTCATAGACGATCATTACATCGACGTCATTATGCATGAACCCGAGTAAACGAACTATGTTTCGGTGCCTTAACTTTCCCAGTAAGTTCACTTCTCCTACAAGACCTTCACTGCTTCCCATTTCAAGATCTGGTTCTGATCTCCACAGCTTTTTGACTGCCACAACTGATTTTAGCTGTGGAGTTTCAGCTTTATACACAATCCCAGTTGCTCCCATTCCAATTACATTTGATTCCTTAATGCAAGCCAAAATGTCACTGCTTGTGAATCCAAGTCTTTGGAATGCCATCAATCTCCATGGCCAATCTCCACCACCCATTGCATATCTCCCTTCAAAGCAATTTCCACTTGAATACCACCTCTTGTACAATGATCGAACACCGAAAAGAGCGATACAGATTGCTAAAACTGAAGATATACCAATGACCAAACTAGCGATAGTGTGCATCGTGTGCGAGTTCCCATGCCCTGATGTAAATGCTGAATTTGATGAACATGGAGGTAGGACAGCTCCACATAGACCAGCATTGCCCTGAAGATCACTTGGATTGATTGTTCTTAACACACCATTTAATGGCACTGGACCCTCAAGCTTGTTGTATGATACATTAAACCATTCAAGTGCGGGAGAGATACCGAAATTATCGGGTATTCTACCGGTAAGAGAGTTGTTGGATAGATCGAGGACCGACAATGAAGGCATATTTGCAATCTGTTCTGGGATTTCTCCAGTTAACTGGTTGTTTCTGAGATTCAGATCTACCAACCTCTCACATGAAGCAATGCTTTCTGGGATGCTTCCTACGAAATGATTCGAAGAGAGATCGAGAACAGAAAGTGCAGGACACTCCTGGAACTGATCTGGAATTTCACCTTCTAAGTTATTATCAGACACTATAAAAGTTTGGAGATTTGGAATGGAAAGAATTGAGGAAGGAAGAGGAGAATGAAGGTTATTTTCAGAGAAATCAATAAAAGAAAGGGATTTAGAATTTGAAATATCACTTGGGATACTGCCAATGAGACTATTGTTTGCTAACTCTAGCCTTTGAAGTTTCCCAAGCTTTCCAAAACCAACCGGTATCGTACCCGATAGCAAATTGTTCTGCATTCGAACTCGAACGAGCGAGTAACATGACGATAATCCAATCGGAATTGGACCCGAAAAGGCATTGTTGAATAGGATGAGCTTGGTTAGATTGCCCCAATTGCATAAAGAAGCAGGAATTGGACCTGAGAATGAATTGGATGAGACATCCAACCATACCAACTCCGAATTCTTGCCAAGATCGCCCGGTAATTGGCCCGTAAAAGAGTTGTTCCATAGCTCTAGAACCTGCAACTTTGTCAATCCTCCAATCCCCAGAGGCACTTCACCAGACAGCTTGTTACACATTAGATTCAGCAGCTGCAAATTCTTCAATTCAGCAACCTCAGCTGGAATTTCCCCTGTCAACAAGTTGTCTGAAAGATCAAGAAACACCAATGAAGTAGCATTGCCAATCGACGACGGAATTCGATCTTCAAATTTGTTCTTGTAAAGGAACAACGTCTCGAGATGCTTAAGCCTCCCAAGCTCAGCAGGAATGCCACCACCAAGTTTTCCCACAGCCAAATCAAGATACTTCAGATTGGTGAGATTTCCAAATTCATAAGGAATCCCTCCTTCAAACTCATTATACCCCATAATAACCGTCTCCAACGACGACATCCGACCGATCTCGGGCGGGATTCGACCGGTCAGATTGTTCCCAGAAAGTCCAAGAAACTTCAACTTCTGCAAATTCTTGAAAGATAAAGGAACCGACCCTTCGAAAAAACTCCCCCGAAGATCCATAATCTCCAGAAAAGTAGCATTTCCAAGATCATCAGGAATCAAACCAGTGAAATTGTTGCTTGAAACATTGAAGTTCATCAATCCCCTCATCTTCCCAAACCCAACAGGAATCTCACCAACAAAAAAGTTTTCACTAACATCAAAACTCACCAGAGAAGTGAGATTCCCAATAGATTTTGGCAAAGAAGATGAGAATCCATTGCAACTCAAGTCAAGAACACTAAGCTTTGGCAATGCCTGCAAGTCGTTCGACAAAATGCCACTGAGATTCAAACGAGAAAGCCTCAGTTTCTCAACAGCTCCATTTGAGTTGCAGAAAACGCCAGTCCAATTACAGTGCCCTGCAAATCCACCATTTCCACTCCCCAACTTCCAATCCCTAAGCCATTTGAACGGATCAACAAGCCCTGATTTGAACGAAACCAAAGCCGAAGCTTCTTCTTCACTAAACCCAGCACAAAATCGACCAATCCAACAGTACAGAAACAAACAAAACAAAATCTGGGTATTGAACTTCATCGTGTTCTTCGCCAAACCCACTTCTCAGATTTCTCAAATTCCCACCATTTTCAGAGACATCACAAAAATTGAAAAGATGGGTTTGTTTGTTTGTTTGTTTGAGTGAAAGAGAGAAATTGGTTAAGAAATGCTCTGAGATATAATTGTATAAATGGGGGAATCTGCCATGGAAGTGAAAACTTGAGCAGCTGTATTTATCTGGAAATAGCGATGTTTGGAATTATTTGGAAGTTTCTCCGACATTAAACATGGAATGGAAGAGAATTATTTGCTCTCTGTTATTACTATTATTATTATTATTATTATTATTGCTCTTCTTCTTTCTATGTTTAATTACTTTTTTCAGCCATATTTTATTTTTTCTTGTTTAATTACTTTTTTCAGCCATATTTTATGTCCCACCTCTCTTATTTCTGCCATTGTAAGTCAGAATCTTGATTGATTGATCCATTACATGGTACAATCATAGGACTATTTAATATAAAATATACTATTGAAAATAATTTAGTAAAGTGATTTGATAATTTTATTGTTCCGTAGAAAATTAACTAGCATCTACTAGCATCTTGTACCACCTAGTAACCATAAGGTTAGCTGTTCGAGTCATCTCTCCTCCAATATTGTTATATCAAAAGAAAAAGAAATTTAATTTAAATATCATAATTATGGAGTTCAATTTCAAGAATCTATATTTATAGAGTTTGTACTCTACTAATTTGTATTCAAAAAAAAAAAAAGTGAATTCTTTTTCTTTTGGATAAATATAAATATTTTTCTTAGTCCCAATAATTAGAGTAGTTTTCATTTTGTATTTGCATTTCAAAATTGAAGGCTAATACAACGTTTCCCTCCCTCTCCGGCTAGGATTGGAAATCGTGTATTTTACATATTCATATGATTGAGTCCTTGAATTTTCGAAATAGTGTAAAAAGAGGTGCTTTGATTTGACTCGGACCTGTTCTAAAAAAGTCGAGGCATTTCGAATTGTTTGTTGACACGGAAAAAGTCAAGGAAAACCTCTGAAATTATTTCAATATTGGATCTTGGACATATAATAGTTCCGAATCGAATCTTTTTAGAAAGAAGATCTTTTGTGTGAGTTAATAAAGTTATTAGTTAGACGACTCAATGTCGACGGATGTAATTTTAATATATTAATAAAGTGATTGTTTTAATTTTATGTTATTTTATTTAAAATAAATATATATATATATATATATAAAAGTAAACTAAAAATATATACAAAAACTAAAAAAAAAAAAAATTATTCTTGAAATATTATTATTTTATTTTATTTTTGTTAAGATGTCATTATCATTGGACTTTCTGTTGGATGCAGTTAAAAGTAGATTTTTACATTAGTAATTGATATGTAGGTAGATTTGTATTATTTTGTACTGAAAAGAAATGATTTGTATTATTGGATCCTCAATTATTCTTTTTGTACTAAAAAAAGATCTCTAGGTACTTTTAATGTCTAAATTTAACTTCTTAAAATTAGTTTTTACCAACCATTTGAAGTTACTTTTTTAAATCATTTCTTTTAGTATATATTCTGGAAGGGAGATAAAAATCAATTTTTGAGTTCAAATGTGACGTTAGTGTTAAATTAATTTAATTAGAACCAAATAATAAAATTATTGCGTCATTAATCTATTTAATTTTTAAAAATCAAATTTGGTTACATATAATTGCAAATTTTCAATAAATAAAAAGATGGGATTTGAATCTAGTTTCAAAGTTTATGGGGGGAAGGAAGGTAAGGTATCACCCATTTTTTAAAATAAAAAATATGATAATAAAAAAAACTATATAATAATAATAAATAAATAATTTTAGTATACGTTGAACAATGGATGAACAAAATAGAATGGAGTCTCCCACCTCCTGGTTTTTGCTATAGACTTACTGCAGTTGAGTTATTGTTCTTCAAAAAATAAATTTAATTTGAGAGTTTCTTTAGACTTCTCATTATTATTTTTTATTCTTTTTAATGTTGTTTCTAATCTAGCCATGAAAATATATAAGTGACTCCACATGAAAAAAAATATAGAGATTTTTACCGAAATATATCAAATTGATAAAATATTTACAATATTAGGCAAATTTGAAAAAAAATAACAATCATAGTCAAATATACCGTATAAAGTAATAAATTTATATTGAATAACTAATACATAATAGAATATAATGAATATTATTTATATTGTATATTTGACTCCGAATGCTAAATATTATCAAATTTACTTCTATCGGTACAATTGACCTATCCAATACAATTTCTAAAAAATATATAAACAATTGAGGTAACTTCAAACTTACACTATTCAAAGATTACATTATTATTATTATATATTATTGATATTGTACTGTAAGAGCTTTAGTAAAAGAGAGAAAAAATAAATAAATAAAAGTTATGAATAAATTTATTAGTTAAAGGCACTTTGAATTGCCACGGTGTGAATTCCAAGACTACATGCTCGAATGATTTACAAAATCTCCTTGAAATTCTAAACTTTGGTAACTAAAATTGAGGGTTACTTCCAAGTATGACAAAGATTCATTAAATTTGTAGCATAGGTTATTAATAAATTTATATAAATAATTTAATCTACAAAAGCTTGGTCTATTTGATTGGCCTAATCATTATATGGAATAAACAACTCAAAATTTCATAATGTAAAAATTGAACTTGCTCATTGTTTTTCTTACCTTTACACATTGGATTGAATTATGAAGTTATTAAAATATCATTTTTATTGTCGACTTTATGACTATTTTATTTTTCTACTATCTTTGAGATATTGTTTTGCAATATCTTTGCATTATTTTTTTTTTCTTAATTACTTTTAAACTTGTATTTAACATTGAAGCCAAAACTTAAAAATAAAAAAAAAAAAAAAAAAAAAATTAAGGACTTTTTTTTTTTGTGTCTGTAAGAATTCAAAATGCGTTTTTTTTTTTTTTTTTTTTTTTTTTTAAAAACATATTAAAGAAATTTCTAAGAATATACATAATTTGTTAAAGGTGAAAAAAAAATGTAATTGACGTTGTTAAATAGCTAGTTAAAGCTTTGGGTGTCTCTAATTATGAAATAATTATGTAAAAAAATTAAGAAAAAATAAAATTAGTATATATTGAGAAGATAGATTACAAATAAATGTTAAACAAATATTTGGTTTCTCCATTTAAGCTTTAAATATTTTTTATTTTTTATTTTAAATTCGATAATTTTTTAGATTCAAATGATTATGTGATATATAATAATACATAGAGTACAACTCTTTTTGGCTTTAAATATCATTTTCTAAAAGTAAAGGCAAACAAGTAATGTAATAAGAAAAATCACCATATTGGCAAACAAATCCATTTTTAATAAAATAATTATAAAACCCACAATTTGTTTGAAAGATATTCTCATAAACATGAACAAACTACAAAAGGGTGATGGATGAACAGTTTGATTGAAACAAAGGAATCTTCCCATGTTACAACAAAAGCAAAACACCAAAATAAGGACAAAAAGCCCTAAATAATCTTCACTAACCCAATTGATATCAGCCATACCATATCCTTATTGTAGGACATCTCACCTTTTTTTTTTTTTTATGTTCGTGACTGTTCGGGTCGGCTTGTGGGCATAAACGCACCTCAACTAATGTTACGGGGCCGCCTAACCCTACAACATTTGGATGCCAAGAAAATTCGTAGATATTAATTTAAAATTAATTCCTAGGTAGGTGACCACCCTTAATCCTAATCCCCGCATCTCTCTTTATCTTTCAATTTGAGTGTGAGGTAAAAATCAAATCATCATTTTTTCACCTCATAGTTAGTTCATTCCATAACTTTTGGCCTCAATAAATTTTTGTTTTAGTGAATTTAAACTTGAAATTTCAATAAGTGGTAAAGTTATTTTATTTAGAAAAGAAGTCAAATATCGTCACAAATCAAATAATTATTTATTTTTTTGTTTTTGTTTTTGTTTTTAAAAATTAACTGACCAATACTTTATTTTTTTACAATCCATTTCTCAAATTAAATTTAAAAATTAAGCTAAAACTGAAAAATTACTAAGAAAAGAGATCTATTTTGAAATTGTAATATATAAATTCTAACTTTTCTTTAAAATAAAATAAAATAAAAAATCTAACTTTTCTTTTTTTGTAATAAAAGTAAATATCATAGTTAAAAAATTGAGAAGAAGCAAAGTACCATTCTTAAAAAAACAAATTCTTAGAAAAAAAATCTTAAAAACAAAAATATTATCCAATCAACTATAATATTAATTTTACAGAGTTTTTTTTATACAATTTTAAAGAGTTTAGCCAATAAAATATAGTTAACTCATATAATATATGATTTATTATCCAAAGAAGTCACAAATTCCAATTCCGCACATAAATATTGTTA
>JBBMEF010000018.1:5320111-5331069 GCA_037832685.1 Sicyos baderoa | reverse complement strand
ATATATATATATATATATATATATATATATATATATATATATTCCTTTTCATGATTTGTAGGCTAGTTAAGGAAGTATTTTTTTTTGTGTGTGTGTGTCTGTACTAGTTGAGCTTGAATGTCTATAATTTAATTTTGAGTCTTTTGTGGTTGAATTCTGTGTAGTTTTTATTCGATAGTCGGTGGACAATTTTCTATTTAAGATTTTAAGTTTTAAGAAGGTATTGATTTTTTTTCTTTCAATTATGGTTAAAATTGACTCAGTTAAATTAATTTATCCCTGAATAATGTATGCTAAACTATGGAGAGAAATAAATAATCAAATTTTCGAATGTCTTTTTTATTTATTTTTTGAGTCTTAGACACGGTGTTTTTATATTTTTTCTAATTACAGCCGCTCAATTCATTTATTGTTGGGAGGCTTTGCTTGTATAGTTGTGTGGTTGGGGGCTCCTCACCCTTCTAAGTTTTGCCCCTTAGGCTATGTCGACTATTAGATAGTATGATATAACATATCAAAATTGATCGGTAAGGAGAGAAGTAGCTCACATTTTTCATAAAAGTAATGAAGCATCCTCATGTCCCTTTAAAATGGTACTTCTTTAGGTTCATCACTCTTGGTTTGGTTCTCAATTTCATTTAAATTGAATCAAATACCATTAGAGTTTAAGGACTCTCGATACCAAATTAGATAACACGAAGTTCCATCTCAAAACTAATTAATAATTGATGGAATAACTTATCTATCTTATAAATATTAAGATGTCTCTTCAACTTTTTAATTGAGATCCTCAACATGCCCCTTAAGATGGTGTCTATATTTAGATTAATTATTCTTGGATCGGATCTCAATTTACTTTTTATTGGACCAAATATCCATACTCTGATATCATATTAAATAGTATGAGATACCACCTCAAAATCAATTGACAATGAGTAGAGTAGCTCATCTATCTTTGATATTCTCAACACCCTTTTTTGTGATTTATATATCTATATTTCTTAGGGAAAAAGGAAAAATAGATCATGCTCTAAATATTAACCCCTGAAGGGCCTTAGGGTGCATAAGGTGATGAGTTCAAATTCCATGGTGGCCACCTACCTAGGAATTAATTTCAAATTAATACATACGGGTTTCCCTGGCATCCAAATATTGTATGGTCAGGCGGTGTGCCCCGTGACATTAGTCGAGCTGCACTTGTGCACGCAAGCTGGCCCGGATAGTTACGGACATTAAAAAAAAAAAAAGAAAAAAAAGTATGATGATTTCTGACAAGTTAAATGTAAATTGAAGAAGCTTGAGCTTCTACTTTTTCTGCTAACCCTGAAATCCTCCTCCAAGGATTTTTGAAACTACACAACTAGCTAGATTAAAAACTAGTTGTTGAAAAAGGCTCAATTCAATGAAATATCCCATCTAAAGCATGTGGACAATTTGCTAATCGAATCAACAGAGTTAGGAACACGAAGAATCAAGTTCTTATCATGTATATTTCTTTGAAAATATAATAAAGATATATAAGAGAATATGATGTAAACGAAATTTAGAATTAAGATTAATGACATACGTTTCAATTTGCAAGCAAAGTGGAGGCCGAATCTTGCAGTAACTTCCAAGCAGCATCAATATGCTTTTCCTCTGTCAATGGCGCCCCTACTGCAAATCGAAGGATGTATATTCCTGATAAAACCTGCAATTTTGTAGAAATTAAGTTACATAAAAACAAGCCTCATGCCACTAATAGAAGTATTCTCATGTTTGTATCTAATAAGTTCTTTAACTTCAAAAAGAACCCAATACAGTCACCAAACTTTAAAAATGCCAAATAGGTCCCCAAACTTTCAATTTGGGATCTAATGGTATTCAACATTTCTTAAAAAATCAATGAATCTGATCAACATAAAATTGAATTTTATTCAACACAAAATTGAAACTTGAGGAACTTATTAGTTATTACACAAAATGGGTAGTTGAGGAACTTATTAAACACTTTTAAAATTCAAAACCTATTAGACACAAAATAAAAAATTCAGAAAACTATTAGATCCTTTTCAAAGTTCATGGACATTAAGGAAAACTTAGAAGTTTAGGCCCCATCATTTGGTTTGTCGTTTTCTATTTTTGAAATTTAAGCTCGTATTTTCTCAAATTTTCTATATATAGTTTCACCTTCCTTGCCTTAATGAAATATACGAATCCTAACCAAATTCCATAACCCAAAATAAGTATATGGAAATTATTTTTTAACTTTTAAATTTTGGTTTGATTTTTAAAAATACAAGTAAAATGTAGATATTAAAGTAATGAAAATCATAGGTTGGAGTAGCAATGATAGGCTTAAATTTCAAAAACCAAAAATAAAAAATCAAATAGTTATCAAATGGGGCTTTAGAGACTAAACTTGTGATTAATATACAGTGACAAGACACAGCTACTAGCTGGAGACTTCAACAACAAACGGAAACAACTTACCGTGTGCGAAATGAAAATATTTCCACTAGCATTTACAGCATCTAATAGGCTTTGATTTAGTTTGTTGCTACAATCTCCACTTTCGTGAGGCAGAAGGTAAAAACACACTAGAGAGAATATTCTTGGTGTAACAATCTGCATAAATAAACTTAAGGAATGACGATTCGAATTTACCATACTCGGGGCATCTGCATTAGCAGGGCTGACCATTTTGATCTTATTATTCATACAGCTTTTCCCTGCAGATCAATTTTCTTCTCCTTTTTTCTAGAATGCCATTGATTATATCGTGACTATTTTATTATGCTAAGCGTCTAAAGAAAGTAATAACATAGACCAAAAGAGTATGATAAGAATTTACAACCTCAAACCTTGGATCTTCAGATACAAGCGTTTCAAAACGTTCAGCCAACTTGATATGGTTTCTTATGTATTTTTGAAGGTTTTCGATACCATACAGTCGTAACACCATCCAGACCTTCAATGATCTGAGACATGAAAAGCATAGGAATGGATTACTCTGGCTGAATAACATTTCTCAGAAACTAGGATTAAAATAGAAAATGTACATACAAAATATCCATGCACTTTTCTTTATATTTTTCCTAGTTTTTCACGGAGTATTTTGATAGGTTTGGGCCTTAAGAATATTAAGGAATAATATAGGGGCATACAGACAATTAGTTGGTAGTTAGAAGGTTATAAATAGGGGGAGTATGTGTAGTGTAAGGCATCTTTGAATTGTATGAGAATTACAGCTTGAGAAAACTCAAGAGTCAGGGAAGGTCCAAGTACCTCGAATCACTTGGCTTATCGTGTATGTTCGTGATGGTTTGCTGATAAAAATTCTATCATATTTTTCTTATATAGAACTCAAGAAACAATTGTACAACTTATAGAACAGAGAAGAGATCCAATTCAAGTAAGGTCGTGGTGTGCATTTTTCTTCTGGTTAGATTATACATATTAAATCGTTTGAAGGCACACCTAAAACGGCGCCCAAGTGGAATTTGCCAATCTTTGAAATCCACAACCATTTCTGCTTGAGAGGCCTGCAATCCATATCGGTAGCATTTGAGATCCAAGCAAACAGTTATGCTTATGCGAACAGTCCTAGTTAATCTTTGCAATTTCAACTTGCATTCATATAGCTCACATATTTTATTGCAAGCATTCTCAACAAATTAGGAAGATTGAGGTTAGGCTTACTTTATTCTTCAAGAATTCAGGATTAGTAGAAAGGGACCGAATCAAGGCATGTCTGTCCTGTGGTCATAACACGTGAATTACTATTAACGGCCAAAAAAATATGCAAGAGAACATAAAGATAGGAGATCTACAAAGAACTTTCAAATGCCTCCCAAAAATAGTGTGGATGAAGGAATAAAGAGAAAAACTTAAATCATATGTTTCCTTTGTTTTTTGTATAAAAAGCACAAACACGTACATTGCGACGCATCAATTTCTGGAAATGTAGGACACAAACATGTTGGGTTGGGGATAATTTTTTTAGAAGAATATGCACACAAACATATAACACACACACACTAACATATTTGATACTTCAAAATAAAAAAGACACAAATTAAGCATGAAAAGGTTTAAATGTGCGTGTAACAGTGAGTAGCGTGGACATCCCCCGCAATTTCTTTCAGTCCTTTTTTTTTAATATTTGTGACTGTCCGAGCCAGATTGCACACACCTCGACTATTATCATGGGACATAGTACATACTGACCCTACAACATTTGGATGTCAAGGAAACTCGTAGGAAATTAATTCTTAGGTAGATGATCACCATGGATTAAACCCATCACCTCTAAGTTTCCAAAGGCCCTCTTGAGCACTAGGTCACTCCATAACGGTTTTCTTTCTATCTTTCAAAAGCATTTTTACTGTTGGGTTTGGGTTAAATTTAAGGGTCTCATGGCTGGGTAAATTTTAGGATTTAACCTAATAAGATAGGTAATGGGATGTACAATGGACATGTTTTTTTACAGCAAAAGGGAAACAAAATTGTTTAGGTCAATGTATCAAACACGTGCCTAAATCACGTTTGAACGTATCCAAGTCCGACACTGTTACAAAGAGTGTCCATGCTTCCCAGGTTTTTGCAATCCTGGTTTTGCTCTTTCTGGAGGGAGGGAGGCAGTGCAAGGAGTTTATTAGGCTTAGAGAATTGATATATGCTACCATGAACAAAATACATAAGCATCCTGACACATTTTACCAAATAAAGTAGAGAAGTTTCATTTTAGAATCCTATTAATGGAAGGAAGTGGATAGAAGATATTGTTCCACATACCTTAACCCACAGTGTCGAACAATCAAAGTTCGTCAAGAACCATTTGTGAAGATTCATATTGAATGAATCAGCTTCTTCCACACCGTCAATGTACTGGCGATATTCAGGACATATGCATGCACTTCCAGCATAAGCAGCATCCACGTGAAACCACATTTCATACCTCTGTCAATAGCGAGGCTAAAATTCAAGCAGGGCAAATATATGATCATAAATATAAAATATATAGTTTTTTCCAAATGTTTACATTAAGCATGAATGAAGAAGACTACATGAACTTATTTGACGGGTACTTCGTCGTATATCATGCTAGAACTAGAAGAGCAAATGAAATTTAAACTTTTAAGTAATAGAGATAATAAGCAAAAGAAATTGAATGTCTGCATACTAATACAATTTGTTATGTTAATTTGTTAGGAGCTTGCTGCTTGCAGAAACTAAGTCATTCATTTCAGAAAAAACGTGGTGACCTTAGCAATATCTCCTAGAGCAGAGAGAGGGTCTACAGCTGTTGATGATGTAGTTCCAACCTGCATGCAAAAGCACCAAATCTGCATTACTCAAACATAGGAATGAACCATAGGTACTGCAGCAAAACAATAACTTGTATTTAATGAAATTATAGAGCTGGCGAGTAAGCTTAATTATTCTTCATTCTTACTTACTGTAGCACATAAGAAAAATGGAATTAATCCACTGGCTGTATCTTGTGAAAGCTCTTCAGAAAGAACATCGGGAGAAAGGGCATAATCGGTAGAAGAATCTGCTTTCAACAATCTGCAGTTCTCAGGATGAATGCCTCCAATCTACCAAAAAAACACACAACAAAAATCTACATTTTAACTTTTTCTTTCAAGCCCAATTTAGGTAACTATTAGAGAATATGGGGTTCCACCTCAAAACTAATTGGCAATGAGGGGATTAACCCATATATCTTATAAACATGTTGAAGAATCCCCACCTTTTCAATGTGGGACAATTGCCACAATGTGAGTATCTCCAAAATAATTTACCTTTAGGCATTTGATACTTCAAAAATATATATTTAGCTAAGGTTTTTACCTCATTGGTTTCATTTCAAGCATCACCATTTCACAAATATGACTTGACTTAAGGAACTATTTGAAAGCCATCAAAGCAGAAGACGCAATGATAGAAACTAAAATTCTAATATAAGCATCCGCTAGTCTACGCTTTGAACTCAATAGCATCTGATAACTTATATGGTGTAGGTGAAGAATCTTGTGCACTCAACCAAGAATCAATAGATTAATAATGTTTTAAATTTTAATAAAATTGTATAAAGGATTGTGTTCGGGATACGATTAATTATTGCATCATTTATAATATAAATATCTAGTGCTATGGTAAATTACCTCATTAAATAGATTCAAGCTTGAAAATAAGACCTTGGAAATACCTGGCATGCTTTTTGTAAAGCAGAATGCGTTTGATCTGATGCATACACCACTAGTTTTTTAAGAGAATCTTTTCCAAATCTTCTCAGAGCTCGATCACGGGCTGCTAGTAGCACAACTAAAACAGCTTCACTAGCAGTTCCCTGTATTACCCCCCCACCTTTTCCTGCAACAAATTTTCCAGTTTTGTTATACAAGCGTCATAGAATATCTTAATGCAAACCAAAGTTTATCATGCTACCACGTCAAACCAAAGCTTAAAACCAAACTCAATATTTCCTCTATGTCCTCATGTTTCCACATTAGGCCACATCGGAAATTTCAGTTTACATTAGACTTCAAATTCTTGCCTACGGTAGTATGTCCAAAAAACCCTAAACCCTAACCATCATGAACTGACCTATTGGTCGAGAGTGCTTTGAAAAACTAAGAGAAAATGAATTCAATTCATGGTGGTCATCTACCTAAAAATTAATTTTTCACGGATTTTCTTGAGAACCAAGTGTGGCAAGGTCCACCGGTTGTATGTGAGAAATACTCGAGATACAAGTAAGATGGCTAGGGATATCAAAAAAATTACTTTATATTAGTTTCCGTTCTAAGAAAAACTGCTAACTCTCATAGAAGACAAGATACTCTTCTTCTTGGTGAAGTTGAAGGTATCAAGTAATCACCCAACCAATTTAACTTTCCAGCATCACATCGTATAGCAAATGAGCGGGTCTAGACAGTGCAAAGGAAGCTTTTATCAGTGAAAGGCACATGAAACTACTTGATTCATATAATAGAAAGAAATATCATACACTTAAAATATAAGTCAGAATCACTCAGTAACATTATATTTAAGTTGCTTGAGCTTAACAGTTTCCCTTGTTGCCAGTTGCCAGCAAAAGCAGAGCTCAAGCAGCATCTTGTATAATCTTGTAACTATGAGGTTGCAAATTCGAAACCCCTTTTCCTATATCTTCACTTAATAAGGAACACTTTATAAATATGAAATGAACACTTTAAATTGAGTTGAAAGGAAACAAAATGAGGAAAAGAGTTTCATGATTCACCAGAAAACAATCAAAAGCAATATCATAATTGAAGGGGAGGACTACCTGATGAGAGAAAGTCATCAGGAAGGTTAAGTAATTTGGCAAGCCAATCAAGAACTATCATCTCTAGTTCTGTAGCAGCTGGAGAAGTTATCCAACTGAAACCAATAACATTAAAAGCTGCACTGAGCATTTCCCCAAGAAATCCGGCAATGCTGCTGTTAGAAGGATAATAAGCGAAGTAGTTTGGGCTCTGCCAATGTGTTACACCCGGAATAATCTTTTTCTCAACATCTGAATCACGAAAATAAATGATTGACAACTGAACTATCTAAGACCCATATATTAATACAAAATTCCATTTAGTTTCTTTTTTATAACAAAAATCTTCGTTTAAAATATTAGCCAATAGTTTCAAATTATGTTACACTTAATACCGCAGTTAAATGCCTTGACCCAGATGAAATTACTTTTGAGCCTGTCATTAAGAGTAAAAATTTTTCGGTATAAGTTATAGTTTTATCATCCTTCCACAACAAAATTAAGAAACATTACCATCAAGAATATTTTGCAAGGATTCCGGATTATGAGGTGCGGATTCTGGTAGAAGATTTCGAAGATAACCGGGCTGCATGAAAAGATCAAAAGGAAGAATTAATTTTTTTTTTTTAACTAAGTTTATTTCTTATTTTTCTTGCATTTTACTTTTATAAAATGCAAGTTCTTGATACCCAACCCTTTCTTTTTCCTTCTTTGTTATTTTGAAGTAAAAAACAAAAACACGTGGATGGAAAATTGAAAGTAAAAATATATACGGCCCAACAATTATTTTACCCTAAAAATAAAAATTAAAATAAATGTCGGGCCGTATATTATTTTTTCATTTTGTTCGCAATTGTAATAAATAATTTCAACAAGTGAGGATAAACAAATACCGACCTTTTCCTCAAAACTCGAAATCAAAATATGGTAAATAAAAAACAAAAATACATTCAAACTTTATTTTTTTTAATCGGTGACGGTTTTCACCCAACTTGCTGACATCTCGATTAATTTTATGAGATATACCGTCAAATCTTATCTTTCACCAAAATTTATAAAAAATTAATTACTAAATAAGTAACGATTATGCAGGGTAAAGTTTCAGTAACGTATAATTGATTACAAAATTATAGTACAAAACCAAAAAAAATGTGAAAGAAGATTGAGAACAACATTGACAAAAACAAATTCCGAATAAAATTGAACGAAAATCAAACAAAGTAATAGATAAAAATTAAAATAGTCTTCTGCTGCTATCAGAAACGTCTAATTCCACACTCAGATACTTGGAAGTAGGGGTGCACAATAATTCGACAACCCAAAAAATGCGAATCAACCCAACTCAATTTGACGGATTGAGTTGGGTTGAATACATAAATGAGTTGGGTTGGGTTCAACATATAAAATTTTCATGGGTTGAGTTGGGTCAAAGGTTGACCTAAAATCAATCCAACACAATCCGACCAACCTGAATTTATCAATTAATTTAAAAAATATATATTTATACCAATATTATAATTATTATGTTATTTAATTATTTATATTATATGTATATGTATATTTATTTTATTTTATTATTATTGTTAGACTTTTTATTTTTTAGGGTTTAGGGTTTAGGTAGACTTGAATTTCCCATTTACAATAACTATTTGTCATAAGTTTATAGGAATCTAAAAAATGGCGTTAGTTGCAAATCTATGAACTCGATAACCTAACCTAATCCAACTCGAAAATAAAGGGTTGAGTTGGGTTGGATTATGTCTTTTATTGGGTTAGATTGGGTTAGAAAATTGACCAAATCGAAATTTTGGGTTGGGTTGAAAATCACCCCAACCCAATCCAACCCATGTTCACCCCTACTTGGAGGGGCTACTCATGTTCATTCATCGGAAATTAACAAGTAAACCTGAAAAACAACCAATAAGCAGATCTGGGAATAAATTAAACCTCTACTTGGCTGAGCACAGGGAAATCCTCGATAGTTTTGTAGTAATCGGCAATGAAATCCACCATTTTATGAGCATGGACCCTGAGTTGCTCGGCGTCCATCGGCTTCAGCTCGTCATCCCTGTCGAATCGGAAATCAAACACATAAGAACAGACAAAAGCAATAATCAGTGGCTGAGATCCATAAAGTGGATGAAATCGAAGAATCGGAAAGGCAATGTTAGAGTTCTTGGCCGACATTTGTCTGCACGGAATTCTTGAATTTGCGGATAATCCGACGGAGTAATGGATGCGTTTTGGAACGATGAGCTTTTGCGCCGGCGTCTGCTGGACGCAGTCCTCGCAGACGATGGCGGAGCGGATAAAATGACGTGAGGGCGATACAATTGGAGGGAATTATTCAGCCTAAAATATATTCATCACCATATTTTCATTTTCATTTTATGTATTTTAAAACTTAAAATTGAGTTTTTTTTTTTTTTAGAAAAATAATTTTTAGTCCATATATTTTGTTTAATATCTATATTTTAAATATCAACACATTTATTCTTATAGTTCAATAATTATCATTTTTATTGATAAAGTCGTTCTAGTTATCTAATATGTGATTAAAACAATGATTAGACAAATTTTAATCTTCAATGTGGTTTTTTTTTTTTTTTTAAATAAGCATACAAGTAAACTAAGATAAATGTACCCCATTTCAAAATTTAGATACCAATTTGAATCCACGTCTTAAATTTTCCTCTTTTTTAGATTAATTTTCATATTCTTTATATGCAAACAATGATGGTAAATATCCAATTACTGAATACGGGCACTAGATGACTTGTAATAGAGGGAAGATTATAATAAATAGTGAATTATTAAAAACAATATAATAAAGATTATAATGATTCATGTTTCCTAACTTTGTAACAAAGGTGAAGCATTTTACCGACGTGAGCATATGCACAATATCATTAGTATATGTTTAATGATCAAAAAGTCATGTCTTTGAATTTTCCGTACTTTCCATTAATGCAATCTAAAAAAAACAAAAGGGGATACATTTTTGTTCAATACTCAAAACTAACTTGTGTTTATTTAATAAATAATACAAATAAATAAGATAGTATTTTTGTCAAATTTATTAATGTTTAGTTAATAACGAATTTATAACTAATTTGTATTTTTTAACAAGAATATTTGTTTAACTACATTAATATAAATCTACTGATAAAGAGATTATCGGTCCAAAATTTCCAACCCCAAATATTATAATCTAAAACGGAAAAAAAGTAATCTTTATTCTAAATTGAAGCTCATAGTTCACAACGACTTGTATTTAATTTCATTATTATTGAGTCAACTTTAATTAAAATTCATTTCAAATTTACAATAGGGATCAATTTTAAGTTTCCATTGTTGTAAGAATGATGTTGAGCTTATTTGTAATATTCCTCTTTTTGAGGTTGTTGTGTCTGATGAGGTGATTTGGGGCGAAAGTGATAATGGTATTTTTTCTGTTAAAAGTGTTTATCATGTGGGAATGAGGTTGGACAGGATTAAGGAAGAGTCCTGTTCAGATGGTAATGTGTCGGCGGAGATTTGGAGTAGTTTCTGGAAAGTTGAGGTGTCCCCCAAAGTGAAAGTGAGAGTCTGGAGTGTTCTAGCTAATAGGGGTGATTTCGGTTCGGTTTTTATTGGTTTTGTACCAATCCGACAACCGAACCAATATATTCGGTTTTTAAAA